>JAKOGI010000036.1:1452500-1652500 GCA_029747015.1 Carnegiea gigantea | reverse complement strand
ATGGAAGACTAGCCCAAAAAACTTAGAATGCCATTTTATAATAGAATTCAATGACCACGACAAGGTTCAGCTTTTCAGAATGTCGAATACTGAGAACAGAAAACAATTATTGGGCACCTTCGAGATTAAACCTAATCACAAAGAACATAATTAAAGGCAAGATAGGCAATACCTCACTTTCAGTAGATGCCTTTATGGTCACCTTTGCTACATTTTCATCCATAATCTTGCTTGGTGGTTCATCCAGAGGCTTCTCCGAAGACCTTGATGTTGCACCTTGCACAGCTGATGCCAGCATGTCTGACCCATTTGCAACTGGCGCTCCTTTTAACCTTGCATTGCTTGAGCTACTTTCGACCCTTCCATCAATGGGTTTAGTACGAAGTGTTTGGTCTTTCTGGGAGGTTCCCGAATCCAAAGGTTGACCTTCAGAGGTAACTCTCCCAACAGGGGGTTCACATTGAGAAACACCTCCTGAACTGTTACCTGTGGCAGACTTCGAAGCCACAGATGGTGCGGGTTTCAGTTCAAGGTAGCCCATCCCAAACTCCTCCTCAGTGACCCAAGAAGGCTGTCCATGTTGGAGACAGTAGTTAGTAATGAAATAAGAGCATAGATTCATTATATTTTCTCGACGGGTGAAAAAGTCACTACAAGAGGCCATTAAAGCAGTAGATAATTCTGCATTCCCTTCAATTTTTGCTCAGCATTTTACGACGATCACAATTTCAAGTTGAATCTTTGCCTTTTTTCTCAGTGGATCAGCATCATCAGTACAAAATAGCAACTGACAATCGTAAGTAGTAGGACCAGCTCAGTATACAATGCACATTTTACCTTTCTAGCAGCCAAAGCTGCCCCTACACTGGTGGCTAGAACCTTCAAATCTTCTCTCTCATCGCTTTTAATCTTCGCCACCTATAGAGATGACAACAAAAATAGGCAAGTATATTTCCAATTGGACACAAGAAAATAATTAACAGCACACAATACCAATTGATTACTCACTCGTTTTTCGATGTTAATCCCACTCTTCCTCGTAACTGGAAACACACTTGATATTTTAGTCAACAAGATCAGAGCATTTCTAATTTCCATATACTCTGTGGACTCCAGACACTGTATCAACAGTCTTGTAATTCTTTGGCTCCATTTCCAATGCACCTTCAAATTTAAAAAGGAAAAAAAATTGACAGACAAATGAATCAAATTATATTTGCTGTGAGAAATTTATTACCCGATATTTGTCAGAAAAATGCAGAATAGAACTCTTTATAACTCTAAGAAATGCCTAATTATTCCTGTTATAATGAACAAAATGAAAAAGATTAAAACAAGGATGTATATAAAGCAAGCATACTTTAGAGAAACCGATGACCAACTGAGCAAACTGACTATCAATAAACATTACTTATAACAAAAAACAGAAGCCATCATCATCTTAAGAACACAAAGCAGTGCAAGAGGTGTTCCTAGCCATTGATGGCTTTCTATTTTTCCATCCCATCCCATCCCTCTCCCCCCCCCCCAAAAAAAAGGAAAAAATAGAATTATTCCACTTCTATTGGAAACAGCCTGTGTCTTCTCAAGCATAAAGTTCTGTAAATCTGGATTGGCCGGCCCTGGCTTCTGTAGTTTGCATTCGGAGTGGTTGATTGGTCGTTTAAATTAAAACGATCCAAAAATTGTGGAAGGGATCACATACATTTGATCTTATAAAAGATTCATACTAACTAAGAAAAGATAAAGGAACAACAAAAGGCCCAAAGTCAGATTGGTCACCATATTTGCACCAAATCAAAGCAACCATTAATACTGCAAACACTCCAAAGTGCGCAGAAGAGAGCGAGCGCCACTTTTGGTTTTTCTTTTTTTCTTTTTTTGGGGGGGGGGGGGAGGAGAGGAGGGAGGCAATTAAACTATCAATCGAAAAAATGAAGTGAGAACAGACACCAAATATAAAATTAAAACATAACTATATAAAATGATTATTCAAGAACCTCGAGGTCCTCGATGAACAACATAGGGCGTGCGGGAGTTCAAACTTTTACCTTAATGAATTGGCCATATGTAACTCGCTGACTGTTTGGATACCTATAATAGACTGCAAATCCAGGCATGTTACCACAGTCACGCTCATATACTGATTCATCACTCTGCAAAGGAAAAAGGAATAAAGGTCATGAACACAGCATTTCTATGAAGATCAGAAACCAAACCAGTGTTCATTGCAAGAATTACCTTCCAATAGTACGCAATTTTAAGGGTTTCAAACAAAAACCTGCCAAGCCTACCAGCCTCATATTCAGTGCAGCAGCATATCATTGGGTGTAAAGTTTTACAGATCAGAACATCAATGTGGTTGACTGTGTTAAAAAAGGGTGTCCCCAGGGAGTGCAGAGTATGGACAAACATTGCACAGTACACAGCATCAGGCATACTGAAGGTGCAGCGTGGGAATATACAACGCTGTAGGAATTCCATGTTAATCTTCAATGTATCTGGACAGGAACTCAACCAGTTGTCCTTTTCACTAGCCAGCCTTCTACGAACTGATGCAACATTCTCCTCATGCTTCTGAAGCTCACTTGTCAAACGATCCAGCGACTCTTGTATCCGTTCCTTGTCTTTCTTCCTCTTTGCAATTGCAGAGCTTGAATTATCAGAAAGTTCTTCTAAAGCCTTCAAAGCAGCATGCTGCTTTGCAATTTCAGATTCATAGCGACTCCGTGGAACATAAAGATCATACAATGTCAGACCCCAAAAAGTTGCATACAGATCTGGAGAAAGGCTATTCCAAGCTTTTGATGGCAACATAGTTGTAACCATCTGAAGAAGATCAGACCACCTGTAATACTCATTATCAATATAAAATGCATAGATATCAAGCCACTTAAGTATTTCAGATTCACATCTAAGCAATTAACCTAATGGCCTTTCAAATTGTGATAGGAAGTGAAGTCTCTTAGAGGCTGATTTTAGTAATGCTATAACAGCAAAACAATAAATTCTAGGCTTCTAGCTAGGAAATTGAACAAGGCAGACGACAATAATAATAACAATAGTAATAACGAATGAACAAAAGTAATATTCTAGATTTAACATTTGCATGACACAGCATCAGTAATTCCCTAGAGGGACTACTAGTTTAATGGAAGCGATAACAGCTGATGGAACATGAACTATGTATGTCACAAAGTGAAAAGTCAAAATTCTGCAAACACATAACTATAGCAGAATAGCACCTCAGGCGATTCCACTAGGCTCCTCAGAGGGATTAGTGGTGAGATGGTAAAAACAACTGATGGAAAAGGAACAATGTATATCACAGAACTAAGAATCAGATTCAACAAACAAACGCCCGCAACAGGCTAATACCTCAAAGGATTCTGATTACCGCCAAGATCCAAAACCAAGTCATCGGCCTCAGTCGGCTCAGATTCTTTTGCCACTAAAGTATCATTATCGCACAAAGGCCAACAAACAGAGCTACTTTGACGCTTGAAAAGCCTCATAACTGGGCGGAAAATCAAAAAGGCCACCTGAGATATTAAAACACTAATCAGATATGCAACCCCCCCCCCCCCGGCAATACCCTCCAAGCAATAAACAGATCACTGTACGGAACAAGGCAGGAAAAGCAAACGTACCTCAGGATCAAGGTGATACAGGTGGACAAGGTTGTGAAGGGTGGGTATCAATTGAGCATAAGCAGTCAGTGGGCTGACTGCACTGCAAAGGAAGTCCACATACTGAAGAAGAACTCCATGACATCGATCAAACTGCTCACTTACCATCTTTATATAAGGTGCATCAGCATTTATCACAATCCTAGATAACAAAACACAATTAGGCGAATAAACCAAGGACTCATTGCTGACTCACAGAATACAGAATTCAGTAGGCTGAGATATCTCATCCCTTGTAGACATCACAAGAACAATTTGGCTCAGACAGAAGAGAAGGAAAGGGCGTCAAAGAAGGGGAAACCACTAGGAAGAAAAGGTAGGTGAAGTCACAAGAAAAGAAAACAGTGCATGCCAAGCACAATGATTGAATATCAAAGCAAAACCAATATGCTGAGGTCTTGCTTAGGTAAGGTATGCCATCCCCAGTAACCCCACCACAGTTCACTTTAGGTTGCCACTTTGCTATTGCTCCCATATGCATCATCCTCTTGGACCTCGTTACTGGGCATGTCACGTCCAAACCATTTAAGTGCAATTTCACTTATCTTATCATCAATCACTACCACTCCTCTCTCTTCTTTTCTTTTTTTTTTTTTGGGGGGGGGGGATAAGAGTACCACTCCTCCCTTCTACAGAACTAATTTAGAACATGTAGCTACAAGCAATCGAACAAGAGTTAATCGACCACATATTATGCAATTCTGCAGCACATGAGCACTTAACTATCAACTTCAATCTACTTCCGTTCAGGCGTACATTGGTTTCTTGTGCATCTGATATGCCAAGAAAATATGCCTTTAATGCATCAATTCTTTCATTTAAACAAAAAAATTGATCTAGTAAACATGATACCCTTTTCTTTTTGATAAGTGACTTAGTAAACATGACGCTATTTGGTAAAATACATGTCTAATCCCCTCCCCCAACCCCCCCCCAAAAAAAACCCCTAAAAGAAAGCCAAAGAACAAACAGAAAAAATAGAAGTTTATTTACCATAAATCCGGGGTTTAGATGTATATATCATAATATACATCCCAATTTTGAAAATTTTGAGTCAACCAATTCCACAAAATGAAACTGACAAGCGAATTGGCCCACTAACTTTGCCAGATCGCTCGCCAGGCCAGTTCTGCTACAGTGGTGTTTAGGCACTGTGAGAAGGCGGAACCATGAGAAAACGCCATAGGTTGAAGGAATAGTGAGAAGTGGGTGCTTGGATTAGCTCAAATTGAAGAAATGAAAAGGACATCGAAGCTGAATAGGTGATGAGGGAATGGGTACAAGAAGTTGCATGCACAAAATTAACCCATCGCCAACAAAGAGAACTGGTTTCCTTACCAAGTTCGACTTCCCTAAACCAAATAATCACTAATCAAAGGTTGTTAGACTATAAATACCTTCGTTAAAAAACCAAGGGGGGGGGGGTGTAATCTAAAAGTTTTGTTAAAATGACACCAAAGGGATGACCCATCTGTGAAAGGGCATGTACAGGAGGCAGACAAAAAACAGGATGGCTGAAGGGCAAAGAAGTTGCGTTGTTGCCTTACTGGACACAGCAAACACCGTAAAAAAACTATGAGTACTCCATGAAGCTCTCAGAAACTAAAACAAGAATGTAATGACAAAGAGTAGATTGGTAGGCTATTGCATATTAATTAATTTCTTCACACCACGGTAAGCTAGCTTACACTGAACGGTGCTGTGCAATAAGCAGCAACAGAGGAATTGCCAGCCGCGGTTCATCCTTCGGAAGCAAGGCGTCCCTCAGTCTATTTGTAGATTTAATCAACGCCTGTGAAAAATGAGGGAATAACATGAACAAGACTTTTGCAGCTTATGACAAAACCAAGTTTGCAGGGCTAATTGCTGTAATGATGTCGCAATCAACAGACTGAC
The DNA here is from genome assembly GCA_029747015.1 of Carnegiea gigantea. Classification (NCBI taxonomy): domain Eukaryota; kingdom Viridiplantae; phylum Streptophyta; class Magnoliopsida; order Caryophyllales; family Cactaceae; genus Carnegiea; species Carnegiea gigantea. Next base: position 1,646,915 of record JAKOGI010000036.1, on the reverse strand, counting down.
TTCCACAACATATTTACCGTTTTTTTTGGGATGAGCAATCAAAAGTTGCATTAATAGACACCAAGGGGATGTTGCCCATGTAAGAAAGGGGCAATTACAAAAACATCACGCCCTCAAGCTCCGTACAAAAAGTTGCATTCAACAAGACATTTACTGCTTATGAAAAAGGGGCCAAATTCTTGAGTACCTAAGAAATGTCACTTGCACACCAGTCTTTAATTGGTTTAACACCTCACAAATAGTGAAACAACGATATTGTCAAGGGAACATGAAAAAAGATTATGGAAAATACATGACATATCCAGCACCCCCCTTGCTTGAAAAAAGGAGGGCGTAAGACCCAATCACATGTAAAAACGGAGGACAGGAGACATTTGACACAACAGCATATGATTCCTAACCAATTCCATCCTGGATGAAACTTGATGGTTGAGTATAAAACATAGGAATATATGAAAATGTATTTAATATTCATGAATGTTGAGAAAGACCAGAAAATCTCAATCTAACAAAAGCAAGTTATGTGGTGGTAGAAAATTGCCAACAAACATAATATCAATCTTGTTCCACAATTAACTCCCCAAAATAACCAAGCAAAAGAGGGGTATTTTCGACAGTTTTTAATGATGAAAAAAAATTACCATGAGTAAAGAATTTACTTACAGCTTTATTGTTACTCATGAATATGAAATAACATATAAGATACTCACATACCTAATAAACTACTCTCCTGATCATATGGAAGCTAAAATTCAGAATGAAAAATCCTAGTAAAATACCCCCCGACCAAAAAAAGGCCCAAAGAAAAGGGAGCACTTGATACTGCAGCAGCAAAAAAAAAAAAAAAAAAAAATCAACTTCCCTTCCCCCCCCCCAAAAAAAAAAAAAAAAAAAAACCCTAGATCTCAGGCCCAAACCTGATATCTGTAAATTATTCCTACATAAAGTTTTCAACTAAAACAACCGTCTCGTACAGACTGGCAAGTAATTCAGCATTCCCTGATTTCAGGTGGGAACAGTTGAGCTAAGCCAATCTAGTCCCGTACTCATGACCCTGCACAAGATCACTAAGGCTCAAGACCTCAAGCACCTAACATTATAGCAAATAGCTCCGAGCTCCTCCCTCTTATAGGAAAGCATATGGCTCACTCTGCACACACAACCTTAACATTATAGCAATTTATCAGCAGGAAAAATATACAGACTGCAGGTGTACTTTCGAAAAGGATAACATAACACTATCAGCAATTGCAATGTCCTCTTGCATTGACAAGTCTAGTAACACTTGACTCAGTAACAGTCAACTCGTTATATCCAGATACTATCCAATTCACTAATGAAGTTCTTAAGAACAGCCAAATCCTTCTATGAATGCACGTCTTAATAGGTTGATCAACAATAGATAACCCTTCTTTGATCAAGTAATGCCAGTACATATGTTAATGAGTTTATCCCGTTGTCCTTAAAAATGAAATCTGTTGTAGAGGTAACTTCCAATTAGTTAGATCTCTATAGCCATTATCTCCAGAGATTGTTGTCGTTGTTATCATTATCATTACCACCATAGTAAAGTTCAACCAGTAAAGTGTCGTGGTGCCATGGTGGCAGATAAGAAATAGTGGTAGGTAGTAAACTAGTAATAATATGAATCTCTTTTTTCCCTCAACGCATCCAACCACACAAATTAGCTGAGATAACAGCAACATACATCTGGAATAGCGCAGGAAATTGATGTCAAGAACGCAGCCCCCACCGCTTAAGGGATATAGAGAGGCATACAGATATTCCTATAGATAGCATAGCCATAGATCTCCACTTACATACAAAAACAACAGAAGGGAACTAATATTCACAGAGAGAGTTCACCCAAATATTATCACAAGCTGAAGAAACCAATAGCATACCTTATTGTTTCGGCTGACTCCAAAAGACGTAGCCAGATGCCTCAGCGTCTCCCCTCCTGCCATTGCTTCCAGCTGCTCTTCCGTCATGTTTTCTGTGTACTGAACATTTGCCATTTGTTGCATCAGCTCCTGAAAAGAGCAAAGCAGAATTTTGAAGAAACTCATATATATTTACTTAATAGGTGCCCAAAACATGCATGGAGCACTATAGATGACACCTGCAGTAGAATAAGTTCAATTCCATGCCCCCTTTTCAGTTGGTTTACAAGATACTGAAAAAGACCCCTCAGCTCCATGGAGGGGTACTTCTTGCACCTGTAAAAATCAGCACAAATCCTTAAATACCTCAGATAGCATGTGCAACATAATTAACAGAAACAGACACATGCAAATAAGGCAAGCAGATATGTAATAAAACTAACTAAAATTCAAGTGCTTAGCAGACATGAGACTTAGTGCCCCAAAATATAGCGGTTAAAAGAAAATGCTACGAATAAATAAGATCGCCCAACTTTAAGTTACTTTCAGTTCACAACACCAGTTATACCATTCGGGAGTAGATTGAAATGCAACTTACTAGGATTTCGTAGAAGTATATGCATTGACAAAAGAGCTCAGCAATTATTATCCATATAACCAACAACACAATAGGATATTATACATATATGACATCAGGAGCATGTAAATGTTATGAAAACTTCACCAGGATTTGCAGTAGGACCGGACCATGTACTCCGCATCCAGAATCCTTGCCCCAGACTAAAGACTAGCAGAAGGGTTGATACACCCAACCAGACTACCTGAGGCATACCTACGTTGTCATTGTCATCACTGCTGCCATCACATTTAAAATTGGAAGTCAATATACGATGTCATTCACTCCCGAGGGATAACAGGCAACAGCTTCCCATAGAATCTTCTGCCAACACCAGATAAAGATGGTTTCCCAAACCCCTAGTACTCCTCTTTTCCTCAGATTCTATTTACCAATAATATCTTCATAACATGCCACCCTCAAAAGAAAAGGTTTTGATTGATAAGAACACCAAAAAGAGACTAATGATGTGGCCCTTTTGTGGGTTTATTGAAATCAGCCTCTTAAGGTTGCCTTTATCTCGATCGCCTCAAACTTGATTAAGGAAGATTTACACTGGGTGATGGCAGTGTTGTAGTCTACAAATATTGCCCCTTTCCATTCCACATAAAATTACCATTTCGATGAGAGAAGAATAGGGTTGGATAACACGAGGACCAGAAGAAGCCAAACTCGATCCTTCTACATAAAAACCATCAACTTTTCTCTTGTATTTCAGATAGGAGATCATAAAGACTGTTGCAAATGCAATCATTCAAATATGAAAAGCCCGCACGCCACACCTCGCATTTTTTAATGAATGAAGGTCATGGAATATGTTGATCAAATTGTGCTGGAAGCTTCCATAACTCTATAAGCTACAAACACATCGCTGTCGATCACCAAGTTGAGACCGCTCTTACAGGAACAAAACCAACAAAAACACTGACACTCTGGATCGATGCAAAACCAACTCTTCATGCAGTAACATTAAGAAAGAAATCCTCCATCTTTGCCTCTATAAGCTACAAACACGCCATTGTCAATCACCAAGTTGAGACTGCTCTTACAGGAACACCACCAACACAAACACTCAACACTCTGGACGGATGCAAAACGAACTCCTCGTGCACTAACATTAAGAAAGAAAACCTCCATCTTTGCCTGCCTAATGAGCCCTTAAGAAGCATGAACCTCTTCATTCCCATCATAAAAAGATGAATTTTAGCCTTTACTAAACGTCTCAGGTGCAAACCGACCTCACAAATTAAAATTACTCAACCTACACAACTGAAATGATCTCACATCTTTCTTCCATCAGGAGAATCACCCCCTTTTCCACAGAATAGTCTCATAATGGCTGCTGAGAATGGTGAAAATAAGACAGATATGTCATATTCACCAGAAGCGGGGAGCATATAACTATGAATATTAAAAACCCTTCTTCTTGGTCCATGAGATTTCATTATGAAATGGAAATGGCTGAAAGTATCAATCGTGGAAAACTATACTTCATCTCAAATCAGACACTGATGTTTTGTTGAGTATCAAATGCAACCCAGTCAACTCATTACCATAATTGTGCACTCTTGCTACATGATGATGTCCTTCTAGGAATTTAATTGTACCAATCTCTATGGATCACCTTGCTCAAGCAGGACTAGGGGTATGGAATTAGATTGGGATTTCTCTATCAAACCCCACACTTAAAGTGTAATCGCGCAGATCCATGGTTCCTTGTTTGGGGCTTCATACTTATAGTTCAGCAGTTAAGATCATTTGAAGAAGCTCAAAACGCTTATACAGCATAAACACAATACCATCCTAACAAACTCCAGAAATCACAAAAGTAGCAACAAGCCAACAACATATTAGATCCGATGTCGAGGAAAACAGATCATGTTATGAGAGAAAAGATGAAGCAAAAGACAACATTGAGAGGGAAAATCTCCAACATCTGATCGGCCCAAGTTCCCATTGCAAGCAGCAACCCAATGCAAAAGTACCTCTCAACAAGTCCAGAGGCCAAATATATATAAAACCTGCTCTCCTGCCAATCCACCGACTATGACCACCTGCTAGGAATGTTCATCCCAATAAACCTATGTCTCATTACAAGCACCAATACATCACAAAAGTACTTCTCAACAAATCCAGAGGCCCAATATAGATAAAACCTCCTCCCCTGCCAATCCACCAACTATTACCACCTGCTAGAAATGTTCATCCCAAGATCCTCTTTTTTGACCAATGTAATTCGATGTCAAATTTCATATGTGCGAAAACAGGCACGCAAAGGATATCAGAAACGGTTCTGACACTGAAAGCAAGAATCAGCACTTTACATCGTTGATAGAGTCACCCGCCCACGCAGCACTGCAACTGCAGTAGGATGCAAATGCAAAATAAACTATTCTGAGGGACTTCTACATCAACTGAAAAAAATTCAATACAAGTTGAGGATTTCTTCATTGATGTTAGGTTTAGGAGCTCAAGATCAATCCAAAGGCTGCTTTGATTTACACTGGAATGCTATGATTAACAATGGCACAGAACCGACCTACTGATGAATAAGAAGATGCAAGCGTAGATAGAAAGGATGTGAATCAAGCTTTCATCCAGCAACACTGGACATGTACAATTCTAACAAATAGTGCAAGCAAAGTGGGGGAGGGGTCTACAAGAAAACAAAAGACTAATGAGATTCTTCACAAATATCCGGAATAATAAGTCATGGGAGCAAAAAAAATGATAAGTAAGCCGCCATATCTAAAAACAGTAACATACAAGTGTCCCCAAAATGAAGCCAAAGATTGAAGCCAATCTGACACGTTAAGACCATCATCTTTCAGCTTTTCACGACCACTTTGCACCAAGCGCTCAATCACCACATATTCCAAAACATCATACTCCAACTGCAACAAATAATAAACAATAAGAAACCAGCTGAAACAGACTACAAAAGGCTGTACGAAAAAACTGTAAAGATACATCAACTCGTGCTTTTCACCAAACTAAATAACGGGGTGATCCTAACAAATAAAGTTCAAAGCTAATTCAAATAAACTCATATACCCATTGAAATTCAGTTTATGAAAATTCACTTTATTACTCCCTTCATTCCGAGGGGATTATCATAGCTTCTATCTTCATTTCGCCACAGACAGATTCCTTTATGCTGCACTTTCTAGTAGTTTGACATCCTTTTAAACTCTAACTGCAATAACTCAATAACTAAAAAAAAGGTTCAAATCCACACGTTAGGAATGTATTTTTCCAACCCCCCCCCCCCAAAAAAAAAAAATCTAACCTGTTACTGCCTTTCTTGGATTGTCTTTTTTTTCCCTTAAATGAATGCTACACTCATCAATCGAAGGCCCAAGTTTCCTTCCAACCTTTCATTAGCATCCCATTTTTTGGGGCAGAGAGGCAGCGGTTCCCTTTAAAAATTAAAAAAAAAAATTGATCAAGGCACCTATTCCAATGTGACTAAAATAGTTATCTAATCATCCATCAGTCCCTAAAGCAGGAACTTCATTTGCTCATGAAAGTAAAGTAGCTTGAGGACTGATAAGAATTAGATAACCGAAACCACCAGTATCTAAAGCAGTTATCAAATCAAAAATCAAAATTTTCAGTCTCTAATCACCAATCCCCTCGATTCCTTTTAAAATAGGTTTTCTGTGAAGGACAACAATTTCCACTAATAATGAACCCAAATTAGGGATCCCAATTGTGTGCTTTGTCTAGAATACACATCATGATTGGGTTTCGCATAGCAACTCTCAGATGTTTTTCTCAACTGAAAAGTTTTCTACAACATATTGTGGCAAGGAAATTAATTTCCCAAATCACAATAAATATACAGCAGAGGCCTCTTGTAGAAACACACCACGCTTGGATATATATATATATATATATATATATATATATTTTTTTTTTTTGGGGATAAGATTAGGTATCTTTTTTGCGTGAAGAAAACCCTGATAACAGACATATATGCGCATTAAAAGCAAGGCATTATATCAGCTGAATCTCAGAATCGCATTGCTCATTATCTCATACCTTTTCTATCTTACTTCTGAGGAGCGCAAGGGGGACAAGCAATAAACAGTAATACTCATGACATCACATAAAGGCGCATACATGGATTCAAAATGTGGCCGAAACATGACGAAACGGCTACATCGGAAAGGTTTTTGAGTTGGCCAAACTGCATTTCCAAGGCGACATGGAACACGATTCCGAATTAGAATGATTTTTCCATATCGCGACCAAAACTGCAACCGCGACCAAAACCGAAATTTTGGATCGTTGGGTGCATGCTGAGTGCAAACAACAAAGTACAGGGATATACTTGGGAGCCCATACCTGTGTCAAATATTTGAATGCATCCACAACTGGAGTAATCATATCCCGATAGGCCTCAATCTGCAACAGCAATAATGGGTACCTCTAAAACAAAGATTGCAAACTTTAATGGCAAAGGAAAAGCTAAAACGGAATGAAACACACACCTGGTGAATAATTGTGCGAAGAACAGTCAATGGATTAGCATGAGCGAGCTTAGCAACCATACGGCCAAGCTGCTTCAAATTTTCTTTTGCAAGGCGTTTCAGGATCCTTCTTGTGTCCAACTATAACCCAAAACCAACAGTGAAAAATGACATGTATGATAGCATTATGTAACAGTTTTCCGCACATGGAACTCGCAACACATCGCACATTGAGGTACCTTCGCTGTTTGTCTTGCTGCCAAAATCATAGGTATCCGCTCATCATCTTTCTCCCATTCACCGTAGAGACGATATCTCACCTATGCGAAAGAGAACAGATAATCATTAATGTGGAAGTCCCCGAAAATAGAATGCACAAAATAGTGTTCGTTTCTGATATTTAAATTATTCACACCTCATATGGAAGAAGACTCATTACTTCCCATATTTCTTGGCCAACAGCAGGATTTGCAGGAATCAATTGTAAAGAAGGAAGCAGACATGATCCCAGTGCTTCTTCAATCCTCAACCTAGCATCTTTTAAGTGCAGTCTGGGAACAACATTAACACCAGCAACACGTCTTGAAGCTCCATCCCCTTTGCTTACAAGTTCAACGGCCGAGAGGTAGTAGGCTTTTAAAGCTCTACAAACCTTATGAATAGATAAACAAGCAGCACAAGGCTATCAAGCAACAAATAAAGCAAAGACATTCAAAAAAAGAAAAAAAAGAAAAAAATAAGAACATATGCATATTACAATAGTTACCTTCTGCAGCAACAAAGTGTTACGATACATATAAGGTCCAGCACAAGCAAGCATCTCAAAAAGCTCCTTGGCTAGCAAAATGGGTAATCTAGTGGTTGATGAATCTGCAGCCTCCACTGCTTCATGGGCATTCATGGAAAACCCACAATTTTGAAATTTTGTTTCACGGACAATATCATACACCGAAGAAATTGACTTTTCAATAAGCCTGCACAATAAAACAAAAAAAGGACACATATAACTCGGAATCAATATACTGAATACATTAAGTTTCACTTTAAAATTCACTGGAAACATGCACAGACTTCCAGAAATGGGTAAAAGAGGACTTTTAAATAAAACCTGAAGCATATACAACTTAATACTATCTCCTCTACAATTGCAACGTATAAATTGATTCATTCGTTCATTTATTTATTTATTTATATATCCATCAATAGGAAGTTCTCTGGTCAAGTGAACCCAACCAACATCTTGATCTCTCTAAAAGCCATCGTTTTTCACCTTCAAGGTGCTAATACGGACACAGAAGCCTTTATGGCCTTTATGGCCCTGTTTCTTTTTCACGATTAGATGTAGTTGTAAGCTATAAGAAAATGTAAGAAGTTGTAAGAATCTGTAAGGTAGATACAAAGTATTTGTAAAGCAGACTTAAGGAGGTCTGGAGGTGTAAGAAGCTATAAGCGATAAGCTTATCGCTTCCTATCGCAAAAAAAGACAGGGCCTATGAAATGTTGTCATGCTAATAAAACAAACGATAGCAACAGATTTTCCAGTTGAGGTAAGCCCCTCTGAAATACGCCCCATATGAAGACTTCAGCATCACAGGAGAAGTTTGAGAATCCAAGAGACGGGCATGCAGAGCAAAAATAGTTTTCCATGAAGATAGATCTCAAGTTAAAAATTCCAGGGTGACTGCAAAGATAATATGATAATAATGCCCACAGACGTGCACGGAAGAAATCTGCATAAGCATAGATGCACACTACAGATGACAGAGGCATTTTGTGCCAGAGAACTATGTATCTACCCAAACTTTACCTTACAGAAGCTGTTTTTTTGGGTCAGGCAAAAAAGAATATATATATATATATAATATATCACCAATAAGAATGGATGCGCAGCTCGCATCCTTTGTGGGACTACACACAATTCAACATGGATAATTAGATGCTATCCACAAAGCAACACGAAAAGAAGTACAAAAGTTCCCATTATCCCAAAAATGGAGTGCAGATCCAATTTCTCTTTCACAATACATGCTGAATAGGTGTTCCAACACCCTCAAAAGATTTCTGTTCATCTCCCCAAATGCTCCAAACAATGGCATGAGGTATTACCACATCATGCTTTTTCTTAACATTCCTTACAAAGAAACCCTCCCAAGCCATGACATGGGTCCTAATGAAGTTTGGAAAAAACTCAAGAGAGGCCAAAGAAACTCAAAGCTAGCTCCCAAAGGCCAAAGCGCTCTGGTAAACTGATAATGAAGCAGCACATAATTGGTTGATTTCAATTCATCTATTTTCTAAGAGCTCTGCCCTCTTTCATACATTATAACCAGTCAAAGAATCCCCATGAGATGCTTCCAAATCCAAAGAATGAAACTTTATAAGGGAGCCATAGATTTCCGCATAAGGTTCCAAGGGAAACTGTGAATAGAATGGCATTGAATGAATGAAGAGTGAAAAGCTAGGAGCTTCAAATAATGATCCACGGAAGCATGTAAGTGAAACAAGTAATTGAAACAAACCAGTATCTAATTGTTAAATACCTGAACAACCCAGAACATATCTGAGGGTGTGCCACAGGAGTGAGAACTGAGAGGCGCTCAAAAAGTATATTTGCATGACACCTGAAACAGGGCCCAGACGGAACAAGTTGTCAACAAGGCTGGAAGAAGGGCAGTCACTACCTTGCATTAATTATACAACACATATCTGCCACTGATAGAAAGCGCAAACCACTTATCCCTTTTCCATTTCTTAGTTTCTGAAATTTCTTTATTACATTATTAAATTAAATAACAATTGGCAAACACAAAATACGATTCACTCAATGGTTCAACCATCATCCAATATTGTTTTACTTTGAAGTGGATACCCTCAACGGTTCACCAATCATCCAATATTGTTTTACTTGTGAGGATGGAATGGATCCTAGTACAGAATTAAGGACAGAAGAAGGGCTCAAGTACAATCACATACCAGTCATCCACATGAAGAAAACCAGTGAGCAAGCCCAACGTTTGGCTGTTCTCTATTTCTGAAGAAGATTCCACGACTGCTTGGTTTTCCATATCTAAAGCAGCATAAAGATCTATTGTCACATCTCCTTGTTTCTCATCATCCATAAGATCCTTTCCGGTTGCAGCAAGATTTATTTTTCCAATCCTGCTTGCCTGTCAAAGTGTTACAATTCAATGAATCAAATCCAAAGCAGCTGCACATATTGATAAGCAAAATCAAAGCTCGTATAGATTAAGGACACAAGAAACCCAACTAAATTATTACCACCAAAGAAATCAAAATGAACGAAAAAAAATGAAATAACAAATATCTCCAACAAAAATATACAAAATTTCTATGGATTAAGTCGCTTAAATATAACACCAAGCTACAGGAGATAGCACAGGTAGAAGACATAGACAGCAATAAAATTGCCAGGTTCAGTTCTCCAAGTCCTAGAAACCCCTTTACAATTCGGGAGTCTCTCACTGCACCTCTTACCCTTCTTGTTTCGCCATATCCCTCTACAACCCATAATTACTCTTTCAGGGCTTCTCCTCCTCTTCCTCCCCCCCCCCCCCAAAAAAAAAAAAATGGTACAGAAAACAATTTCCTCCCCTCTGCCACTATTGATCCATCCATTACTCACTTATTTCAGACGACTATACCAGTAAAAGTATCCTTGTGCACCTTGTCTCCTCCAGTAAAAATAAGTAAGACAGTGGAGGTAAAAGAGAGATTGAGGATGATATTATCACTATATGTATGTGGTGAAGCTCGGTGACAAGAAGGCTCTGCTAAAACAGAAGGGGAATTTCTACAAACAAGGCTGTTAAAGGCAGATACAAGACAGGTACTGAGGCATGTTCACATATCCTTGAAATGCACCCCTGGACCCCACATTAAGTGCTCCGCAGTTCAGAACGCACATGGATTCATGGAACTAAGAGAAAACAGCTTTGTAGTTTGCATAATTGACCATATCATATTTAGGCATAACTTGAATTGTCTATGAAATCCGCCATCTGAAACAGACACGAATACCAGGCAATAACTAGATTGTGACTGCCATGAAGAAAGACTTCAACTATATGCCTCAATCTTCCGTAGATACAAAGTTAACGTACTCTAAACTAGCTATATCATATCAAGAATGAAAAACAGGAATATCTGAACCACTAAAGTAACCAACCTCATCAAGTCGCTTGGCGGTCATAGCACTGGCATTCTCCAACGCTTCCTCGTCCTTGGGAAGTAGATGTGCATATCTGCAAGAGCTCATAACATTGCAATCTTGGATTACAATGGCAGCCAATACATATATCCACAAAATGGGAAATAAAAATGCATCTAACAGTCAACAAGTCAGAAAAAGCTACTGAGAATCAAAATTCTAAAACATGACACATTGAAAAGGGAAGCATCCTGAATAATGAAGACAAGTATGAAATCAAGTATCAAAATACATTAAAGATCGATGAACTGAAGATGAAAGGAGAAATAATCAGCCATAAAATATCATTCGACATTGGTAATTGGCACGTAACCAACGTCACTAAGCACAAGTCAAGGTACCACAAGATAAGGGTTTAAGCTTGTGCTCTTGAAGTGTGTATCAGATGGATTCATCAATATCACAAGGCCTTAGTAAGAAAAAAATATGTGAGGCACAGAACTTTGATTGATCACACTTCATCAGAAACATCTATCCCATCAACCCAAATGAAGAGCATTACTTAGCTTCCAATCAATGATTTAAAAACAGAAAAGGATGAAGACAAGAAAAACTGCAATGAAACGATCAACAAGGCATTAAGTGGTGGATCGAAAGCATGAGCTAAAGCACTGAAAAGATGAGAAGGGTATAAAGCCCAGCCAAGAGGCAAGGGAGAATCAAACTGTGTGCAACCCGTGATGTCTCCCTTAGACACTTGATCAAAAGACTGAAGGATGGACAGACCTAATTCTCACTCGCACAAGCGCCCGCGCGCGCGCGCGAGAGAGAGAGAGAGAGAGAAGAGTGGACAAGTTAATGACGCATAAACTTAGAGCACTACAATCTAATGTTTTTAAAGAATCAGTCAAACCTCTCCAACACTAGCAAAAGAGGCACAAGGTACAAGAAGGTGCAATAGCTAAATAGTCTTCATAGGAAACTCAATTAGCAAGAAAGGTAATACCATCAATCACCCAAAGTCCCTCCCTCCAGATATACTCCTAGATACAACAGCAGCACAATGATAAAGGAAGCCCAGTGAGACGGACATACATAAAAACGTCTGCATCAACTCCTCCAGAAAAAAACTAGTTTTCATTCTTCCTGATATGGGTAAGGTAGCAACCAACAACTCCATAAAAACTAGTTTCGATTCCCTCAGAAGCTGACTTGGAAGACTTTTGCTCCTTTAAGAGTTTCATTTGTCGTTTGGGAAGCTTGTCATGGGAGTATTTTGACATATTATAAATTCATAACTTATAGAGGGAAGAGATCTTGGTGAATAAGTGTTCAATGCACCGGATTTGGAATCTCATGATTGTCAATTTGCAAGAATTTGGGACCTAGCCTTTGGTTGTTTGGGAGTTTCTTGGGTTAGTTCAAGCTCAATTAAGAATGATCTCTCGGCTTGGGAAGGTTTCTTTGCTAGAAAATCTAAAAAGAAGAATGCCATGTTAATTCCACATGCGATTTTTTTGGGCCTCTTGGTGTGAGAGCACCAAGAGAGTCTTTAGGTGGGTGGAGATGACCTTCAACACTTTAAGGATAATCTTATCATAGGCTCTCCATTTTCAGGATAACAGGAAACTTTTTCCATTCTTCTTTTAATGTTGTAGATTTTGCGGATATATTCCATATTCAATGATATAGTCATTTGGTAGAATGCGAGCACTATATCCAACCTTTTTATCATAACATATTTTATTCTATTTTCCTAATTTAAAAAAAGAAAATATCTGAAATACCGGATCTTCTGCCAATCAAGAAACAGTCAATGTGCCGTTTAGTTATTCACTGATTGATTTAACGTTAAAGAACCTGTACATAGTCAAAAATAGCTCTGGAGTAAAACGCAGCATTGAAGATTATCTACACTTAGGCTCTTGTAGATCCTAGCAGGCAGAATATCTTATGAATCCTCTCTACGAAACATATAGCTTATTGAAACATATAGCTTATTTTGAATCCTCTCTTTGGAATATAATTGATCTTGTTAGAAAGATTTGTGTAAGATAGCTTTGGGTTATTTTAATGAACCTGCATGGATAGAGGAGTTCCTAACTTACCTATCATTTTATCATTATTTTTTTTGGGACGAGTAATCAAAAAGCTGTACTAAATGACAAGGGATGTCAACCATGTGCAGAAGGCAATTACAAAATAACATCATGCCCTGAAGCCCTCAACTATAATAATATCAACAAATCCTAAAAAGTCAACTTTGTATCAATGTCGAGAACTTGACTCCCAAGTACTCTCCAACTATATAAAGTTCTCAACAAAGAAAATTTGAAACCTTCTAGCCTTGCCATCAAAGATCCACAATTCCCCTCCTTCCAAGTGACCACCAAATAGCCAATGGAATCAACTTCCAAACCCTTATGACCCAACTCTTCTTTAACCTTCTTCTCCATGCCACCCAAACATCTTTTATGGATTAAGGTTGCACCCAACTAATCACCATCGACAAGAATGACAAATGTCATAAAGTGGAGAACCACAGACAATGAAAAGGTGGTTGATCAACTCTTCCCGACAAAACACATTAAATACCTGCTAGCCAACTTAAAGTTTATCTTTTTAAGCAAGTCCTCCGTTGGAACCTCCTATGGTGGAGCCTTAGACTTTCAAATTGCCTGATCTAGGAATGAAGATGAGTCCGCCTTTAAAAACCTCATTGCAATAAATTTTGACAGTGAACTACCACTTAAGTCATGTAGCCAAAGGATTTCATCGTCACCGCCCTCAAAAGCAACCTTCAAATCAGCAAGCTAAGCCAAAAGGCTCAACACACCCTCTTCTTCCTAACCGTTTAGGCTTCTCGAGAAAGTTATGTTCTATTGGCTTTGATCCCCATCCCAAGAGGCCACTTCCTACAGAGATGCCTTTTCAATCGTGCCCATGGATTCAAAATATGGCCGAACCGCGACGAAACGGCCGCGTTGGAAAGGTTTTGGAGTTGGACGAACCGCGTTTTCGTGCCGCGATAGCCGCGATATGGAACGCGATTGCCGTATTAGAGCGATTTTGCCGTACCGCTACCGAAACCGAAATCGCGACCAAAATCGCATTTTGAATCCTTGATCGTGCCATCCTAAAAAGATCTGGTTATTGAGACTTGAGAGGTTGATCTCCGCACCAAACAGCAGGCGAAAACAAGACCTTCAACCCATTTCTCACCTTAAATGCAAAAGAGAATGGAATTGGTCTAAACCACTCGCAATTAATTTCCAGTAGCCAACCACATAATAAGAACACTTTTTACTCAACTACCCGAAGTTGTCGAACCCCTACTTTATTTCAATGACCCTCCACTTCATTTCGATCACCTTTCTCCACAAAGCTTCCTCTTCTTTGGCAAACCTCCCTAGCCACTTGCCCTTGAGAGCCTCATTGAGTTCATTCATCTCTCGGAGATGTCTAATACCAAGGGCCCCCTCATGTTTAGGATGGCAAACATCATCCCAATTGATCCAATGAAAACCATTGTTAGGCTCACTGTTAGACCAAAGGAAATCTCTCATGATTTTCTCGGATTGGAAGGCGATGCTAACTGGAATGATAAACAAAGACATGAAATAAATAGGGAGAGTCCATAGGATGCCTTGTAATAAAATAAGTCTACCCCCTCTATAGGGTAGCTACCGGCTACCCGTTGTGGAACCTTTTCATAATTGGTTCCCACAAAGCTTTACATTTTAAAGGAATTCCAGGTGGGAGGCCAAGACAGGAAGATGGTAGATGCTCAACCCTACAACTAAAGAACTGAGCATAGATAAGTCAAATAACAACCATAAACATCTCAATAGACATTGCCTCAAATAACTTCCCATTCATATCCCAAGCCTATTCTTTTGGTAACCTTAGCTTTGTTTGACCAGCATTCATGGACCAGTGTTCGCTGCTTGGCATATTGGAATAAAGCGACAAACCCAAAAATATAAGGTTAGCTGACTGTGGTTTCATCACTAATAGCATCATGATTTATACCATTTTATGACTCTATAATCTCCCATAGTTTCGTATCTTTTTACCTTCCAACATTTAGCCCATAGTTTTCACCAGTAATGACAGTAATGATAGATTCTGATACTGAGCTTCCAATTTTGCCAAACTTCACAGTTTGTATAGCACAAACAATCGTGGTAAGGACTTGAGTATGTGGTGGGCCCACTAACTTGCATAAATAAAGCTATTAGCTGCTTTTGGCAGGACACATAGTGACATATTTCAAATAGAGTATATCTGGATCAAGCAACTGCTTATTCCAAAATGTTTCATGCTGCCCTATTAACGAAAATTTTTTGGATGTGACTTCATGAACTGGATCACAGGAGCAAATAACCCTATATAAACAACCCCTCTCCAATTCAAACAGTCAACCAGAAATGAAGTGATCAAGAGGAAGTGTGAGCAAGATTTATGGAAGGGGGAAAAAACCGATGAAACAACAGCAAATTGGTCCAGAGTTTTTACGAGAAAACAGCCTAAGACCGCAATGACAGGCCAGAAGGGTTACTATCACCAAAGCAAGGGAAAGAGGTAAACTAAAAAGAGGCTAAGCAAGGTTACAAACTAAGCCTCTCAGAGCGCATGACCCTTCACACAGCTTTGTCCCTAGGCACTGCTCAAGCTTAGGTAGAAAAACCCCCATCCCTCATTCCATTTGTCTTTTTTCTCTCCTGATAGCTTCAATTTGCTTTTCCGAAAGTGACTTTGTATGCACATTACATGTTGACCTATTGTCCCTTCACAGTTGACACCAACCAATCTTAGCTCTTGCCCCTTCTGTCCCTTCTCGCCTTTACAAAAGCGTCCAGGATCTTGTTTGTGACCAAATTCCTGACCTTCTAAGATCTCGAATTAAATATTCTCGTCACGCCTGGTACTTTTACTTTTCCAGCGATCATTTCCAAAAAAAAAATTATAAGGAAAAATAAACTTATTTCCAAATGCTTTTGCATCCCCCTTTGAAAAATGTTTGTGCATCTTTTGGACAGAGCTTAGAGCCTTTTTCTTGTCAGCACCTCAGTTAAGATAGTGGTGGCCCGTGTGCATCTCAATTCTCAACTCCCTCTTTACCTGCTTTAGTGGGACCCAATTTGTGAGTGTTATTGCTTGTTATTGTAACTCAAATAACAACAATCATAAGATGAGAAATTTGTCTTTTTTTTTAATAAATAATCAAGAGATATATTAAAAGGACACCAAGGGGATGTCACTCATGTACAAAAGGGGCAAATACAAAAACATTATGTCCTTAAGCTCTCATCCACAACGCAATCTACAAAAGCCAAAAAGTTCAAATTTTTGTTACCATTGAGCCCAACACTCCAACTATACAACAATCTCAAAAAATAGAGCTTAAATTCTTGAAACAACAAGGCTTTGTCCTCAAAAATACGTCGATTTCTCTCCTTCCAAGTAGCCCACCAAATAGCTAAAGGAACCATATTCCAAACTCTAAGGACCCAACTCTTCTTCATCATTCTCCTCCAAGCCACTACCACATCGCTCACATTAAAAGGTTGAACCCAACTAAACCCCATTAGAGAGAAAGAGATAAATACCAAAGCGAAGAAACCCACCGACAATGCACAAGAAGATGATCCACAGTTTCTTCCTCCTGCAAACACATAGACCATCTACTTGGACTACTAAAATTCCTTCTTTTAAGCATGTCTTCCCTAGGACTCTTGCCTATGGTGGCTGCCCAAGGAAAGAAACACACTTTTGTGGGAGCTTTAGACTTCCAAATGGACTTGGCAGCAAAATCACAACCATCTAAGGCTTTAAATTGTGTCGAACAAGAACTCTTACACAATCTCATCATTGCCTTGGGGGAAACCTTCTTTGCCGGCAAGCGAGGTTAACAAATTGCAAACACTATCCTCTTCCCAATCAATAAGACTTCTTATAAAAATCAAATTTCAATGGCTAATGTCACCATTCCAAGAAACTACTTCTTATACTGTGGCATACTTTAAACGAGCCATCCTCAAAAGATTGGGAAATTGAGCCCTTAAAGGTCGATCCCATAGCAAACATCATGCCAAAATAAAACCCTTGACCCATCCTTCACCTCAAAATGCACTAAAGATTTTAAACGCTCAAAATCTGCTGAGATAGATTTCCAACAACCAACACCATGAGAATGAGAACTCTTCTTGCGTCACCAACCCAACTCATCGATCCCATATTTTGCCTTGATCACATTTTTCCACATGGCATCATCCTCCTTTGCAAACCTCCACAACCAACGCGAAGAGGTCTTATGCCAACTCCTCCCTCTTGTTTAGGACGACATACTTCATCCAATTGACCCAATGGAGGCCATTACCATTATTATTGGTATTCCAAAGAACGTCTCTCATGATTTTCTCTAACAGACTAGCAATGCTAGTTGGGATGGTGAATAAAGACATGAAGTAAATATCCAGACTCCACAAAGTGCTTTTCAAAGGGTTAGTCTACCCCCAGACAAAAGCTTAGGCTTCCAACCTGCCAATAGATTTTGGAACCTCTCAACAATTGGGTCCCAAACCGCTCTGCTCTTATAAGGAGCACCAAAAGGAAGACCAAGGGTAAGAAGGGGGCAGATAATCAACTCCATTCCCAAAGAAACGGGCCAAGACATGAACACTAGGCACCTCGCCAACGGGAATGAGTGAACTTTTAGATAGCTTGACCCTTAGTCCAGACATAACTTCAAAAAGCAGAAGGATTCACCTTAAGTAATTCAAATTATTCTCGCCCGGCTTGCAAAAAATAAGGGTATTATAGGCAAAGAGCAAATGGAATATCAACAAACACTCGGTGCAAGGGTTGCTAATATGAAAGCCATTCAAGAAACCCTCCTCAACTACTTTAATCACCAACTTAATAAGAGTCTCCATAACCAAAATGAACAATAAAGGGGATAAAGGGTCACCTTGCCTTAGACCTCTTGAACTTGAGAAAAACCAGATGTTTCACCATTAATCAAGATAGAGAAGCGCACAGTGGAAATACAAAAAGAGATCCAATTCCTCCTCTTGTTAAGAAAGCCCATTTTTTCAAGAATAGCCAAAAGGAAACTCGAAGAAACATGATCGTAAGCCTTCCCAATATCAAGCTTACAAAGAATACCCAAAATCTCATATCTGATATAAGAATCAATGTATTCATTAGCAATCAAAGCAACATCCAAAATTTAACGACCATGAACAAAAGGCATGCTTGTTGGAACTCACAATTTTTCCAACAACTTTCCTCAATCTTGATGCAAGGACTTTGGCAAGAATCTTATATACACTCCACACCAAACTAATGGGCCTAAAAAACTTAATATTGTCTACGCCAACCACTTTAAGAATCAAACTAATAAAAGTAGCATTTAAACTTTTCTCAAAGACATCTTTATTATGAAAGTCAGCAAAAAATCGCATAATCTCCCCCTTCATGGAAGTCCAACAATGTTGGAAAAAGGTTATATTGAAACCGTCTGGCACTTGAGCTTTCTCGTTGCCTACCTCAGTGATGGCATTCTAAACTTCATCTTCAGTAAAAACTTTTTCGAGGTCCCTGGCATCATCAAGACTAATAGAGGCAAAAGCAATACCATCAAGAAAAATCCTTGATGATTGATTTTCATGATAAAGATTTTCATAGAAGTGAACAATTCCATTATTGACAGAGGCTCAACATAAAGTTCGTCATTCACTCTAATTTTGTGATTGGCATCAAACTTTCTTCTCCTATTTGCCATCTGGTCGACAAATTTGGTATTGCGATCACCATCCACACTGTTGTTTTACTCTTTGGCGCCAGAAAATATCAATGGATCTGCGCACCAAAATGAGTTCTTTTTTAACTTCCAATCTTTCAACTATATCCCCCCACGAGAGAGACTGTTGCTGCTCCTTCTCATCTAAGAACTTCACTTTTTTCCACCAAACTAGCCATCTTAAACTCTAAATGGCCAAACACATCTATGTTCCTTTGTTTAAGTTTGGTCTTCAAAAAATTCAGTTTCTTTGCCAAAATAAAACTCGAGGGGCCAGTACGCAACTCATCCCAATAAGATTTGACAAGGTCACAAAAGCCACCCACCTCAAGCCACATATTCTCGAATTTAAGAGGATGTCTACCTACAGAGACTTCCCCAACCTAGGGAAGAATGGGAAAATGGTCCGAAGTCATTTTGAGAAGGGTAACTTGATGAAACCCCCCGGATGTGTTCTTCCCACTCAACCGAGAAGAGGAATAAGTCAATGCAAGATAACCCAGGAGGCACTGGACCAAGTAAAGCGTGCACCATCCAACGGAGGATCAATGAGATTGCAAGAATCAATAAAACTGGAGAACTCTCTCATCGCAAAAGACAAACAGCCACCTGTGGATCTCTCTGAAGGAAACCTAATAACATTAAAATCCCCACCCAAACATCCAAAGGAGGATCAATGAGATTGCAAGAATCAATAAAACTGGAGAATTCTCTCATTGCAAAAGATAAACAGCCACCCGTGGATCTCTCTGAAGGAAACCTAATGACATTCAAACCACGGAATGTCCCAAGAAGACATTAAAAAACGACAACTCCCCAAATAAAGCTAGCTGCAAATAGTCGTCATTAGGCCCTTAAACCCCAATCAAAGCTCACACAAAATTGTCCTCCAAAGACTTAAAACATACAGAAAACGACCCAATACGAGAGTCAGCAAGCTTCAAGACTTAAGGATCCCAAATGACAATAATGCCTCCTAAATGAGCCACTGAAGGTAAGTAAAGCCACTCCAACGGGCCCCCACAAAATAATCGCTATCGGACGACTAATAGCCTCCAACTTGGATTCTTGGAGAATGGCTACATCACAGGAAAAACTACGCAAACCCCAGCTTAACATCCCCTCGCTTAATTGGACAATTGAGCCCCTTAACATTCCATGCAAGAACATTAACGGTTGGCTTCATGCAAATACAGCTTATCCCCTACAACTTCATCCCCCATATTCTCTTCAACCAACTGATCAGCTTGCATTCTATTTGCTTCCAACGAGGCAAGAAAAGAAGCTCCATCTCTCTACCTTCAATGGCCAGACCCGTTTTACAAAAAAAGATAATTCTATCCAAGACCCATGCAGAACCTTCACTATCATTCTCTCAATTAATAGAACCAGGCAAAGCAACACCATCTACACCTTGAGCGTGATCTTGATGCAACGCTTCCCCAAACAAAGAAGGCCCTCCCAACTCCTGATACTAGGAGATCCCAACCCAGCATCAACAATCATCTTAGTCTTTCCAAGCTTCTTCCTACGAGAGTAAACTAACATACTTGTAGCTGGTGAGCAGGCTGACGGATGCAACTCCTCCACAACATTCAGAGGCGATTCTAGGATCCTTGAGGCGAACAGAGAACTACAGTGGGAGCTACACTCACAATCAAAAAAGGGATAGCTCTCCAAAAGATCTCTCAACACTTGAAATTGATTAACACAGGAAAAGAAGCACCCAAAAATTCCTTAGAGCCACTCTTCTTGCAAAGAGACACTGACACATCATTAACATTGTCCTTGAAGGAGACCTTCTACTTCAGCACAGTACCAGTGCCATCTTCTTCTTCGCCAATCATAGCTGCAAAAACATCCCATGAACCACAAGCCCTAACATTTCCACCCCATCAAATGTGAGTCAGGGGAGCCACCCAAATGACCTCGAACAACATTAGCGAAAGACCGTGCCCACCCAAAACCTAGAGGGATAGAAGCATTCATTGGTGGAGGAGATGGCTTCTTATGATCCTCATTCAAAGTCTCCTTAAGAAACCTTGTCACCCCAAACCAGCCTTCTACCTTAGCACCCTCATGAAAGATCATTGTCCTAGACTGCATACCATTACCCAAAGAGAGAGGACAATGAACCTACCTTTGGTATTCTTTCTCAATTGAAGCAACAGAGACCTGTCACCCCACCTAAAAGTTTTCACCCACAATGGTTCTCCCTCTGAGAAACAAAAGCGAAACATCTAAATGGCCACCCGTCGAAACTCCTGGAAACTCAACCAGACGAGCGACCTTTTCCTTCTACTGGACTCAGCAGCTTTAAAAGGAAAAGGGCCTCCAACACCCTCAAAGGAACTTCCCTTCCACCCTCACCGAGGCATACATGATATAAAGACAGGGCAATGAAAGGTAGCAGAAGGAGGAAGAAAAACCACAAAGAAAACCAAGCAAAAGATGGTGCTAAGGAGCTAGCCGCTGAATCCCATCAATACCGTACACAGGCATAGAGGAAGAAGAAGTCGAGAAGAATCAAAGAAAAAAACCACTCATCTAAGTCTGGCTGGAGATAACAGCACCACCATGGACAAATTCAACCATTTCAATCACTAAAAATGTCTCCCAGAGAATCTCCGGCCAGATTCCGGTGACTGGAAAATTCGTCGGCGATCAGAAACCGCCGCAAACCTCACCACCGGTGACAGAATCTGTCGGCAAACCAAAATCCCCGACCCAAGGACACCTTAGCCATCCATCGACGCATAGATCTAAAGAAACAACAAAGGAAGACTGGAAAAAGCAAAGGACGACCAATGAAGGGGACGGTCGGCGGCTCCCGGAGACCCAAAGCCCAGCGAACCTCAGGTGGACCTCCGATGACCACTCCGGGCACACCCTGAACTTCACCAGCCACCTACAACCAAATACGTAAAGAGAGGGGGAGCGGGTTTGTGCGAGTCATTCAAGTTTTGTGTTTGGTTCTTCTTTCTATTACATCAGCTTATACATTTTTGGGGGGGGTCATTTTCTGAATAACTAGTGGAATATCTTTCACCTCGTTTTCCCCCCTTTTCTTTTTAAAAGAAGATGAAATGTAGTATATAATATATATCATGATCAAGAGCCTGAAAGCTGAGTTGGCATCATACAAGGGGACTATATAGATCCAAGTCTTCCAGCTTTTGATTCGAATGGGGTGAAGCAAAATGCTGCAATAAATTGTAGCGCTTGTGATTTAAAATTTTAAAAAAAAAAAAAAGGAACAGACACTACCAATCCTTTTGTAGATATGGTGTTTCATGAAAGTGGCTGTTGTGCCAATTCAAGGCTAACGCTGCAAACAGCAAAGCCTGCTGCACCTTGCCTAGGGTTGACTTCAGCATACTTGTTTGGTCATAGGGAAAGCAGAAATATAAACAGGAATTCCATTAGAAGAGCTCAACAATGATACTATTTTTAACCAATAGTAGGAACAAATAAATCAGTCATGAAGATCAGAAAAGCAGCACAGCCTACAGCATAAGTACTCACATGCTATCAAGATCAACAAAGTCTTGTTTGACAAGCAAAGCAGCAAGCTGGTAGAGCCGAAAAGGGACTGGATCTTGAACTTCCATGCGCTGGTAGTATTGGAATTTGAAACCCAGTATTTGTGCAGCATGAGACTGGAAAGAAATTGGTAATGCAGTGAGCAAAACGGACCTAGAACAAAGCTAGACAGGCTATTATAAGTGACTTACTATGTGCGTACCTTTGGGAAGATTGGAATGAGATCCAAAAAGATCCTACTGTCAGGTCGCATTTCAAAGCACTCCAAAACCTGAACGGCAAAATATGCATATTGGAGAATCCTCCATCGTTTATAAAAGAGAGACAACTCTCTAGATGGTCCAAAATAGAGCAGTAGAATTTTCAGCTGAATTTCAGAAGGACTTACAATATCGAAAACACGGTTGGGGTCCAAGTCAAAGTGCCCAATTAATGACTGCCAAATACCCAAAGTCAATGCAAGTAAAAGAATTTTGAAAAGGACCAAAGAATAAGTAAAACGTAATCAATTAAACCTTAATAATGCCAATTGTTGAGGATGATGAGCTAGAAGAACCAGAACCCTCACAAAGAAGGGTCACCTGCAAAATGAGTAAGTACTGTTAAAGAGGAAAACCATGGATGACAAAAAAACTATGACGCTTTTACTGCTAATTAAGTCTTATGAGACCCAAAACCCACCTCTTTATCCAACCATATAAAACACATTACATTAAAAAATCATTTCTAACCAATTTATTAAAAAAACAATTGCCTGGGATGCAAAACGCTCAGAATTAAGGCATACATGAGGAATATTCAAACAGTAGCATCCCTACTTACTGAACTCTCTATGTTAAAACCAAAATAACCCCCTCCCTCTTTTAAAAAATCAACCCAATCAAACAGAAAGTAATAAAATCGGTAGAAGATGGAGAGGCCTATTTAAACTAAAGCTCAATTAAGCCAAACATTACTTTATTTGTTTTTCATGAGTAATCAAAAGGTTGTATACTTGCATTAGAAAGACATCAAGGGAACACCACCCACGTACAAAAGGGGCAAAGACAAAAACATCATGCCCTCAAGGTCTCATGCATAATATTAGCTACAAAATCCAAGAAATACATGCTTCTTTCACCATTAAATGCATGAGTCCAATGATGTAAGATTCTCAAAAAGTTGAGCTTGAAATCTTGCAAGGACAACTTTGCCCTCAAAAATCCGACTATTCTTTTCCTTCCATGTACGCCACCAAATTGCCAAAGAAATCATCTTCCAAATACCAACCCAACTCTTCCTCATTCTTCTTCTCCACGCCACCCAGACATCTTTCATAGAGAAACGTCGAACACATCTAACACCCATCAAGGAAAAAGACAAATGCCAAAGTGATGAAACCCAACTACAATGAATAAGGAGGTAATCCACCGCCGCCTCCTCCTCAAGACACATAAAACACCTACTTGGCCCATTAAAGTTTCTCTTTTTAAGCATATCCTCTATGGGTATCTTGCCTTTAGTGGCCACCCAAGCAAAAAAGCATACTTTTGCGGGCGCTTTAGACTTCCAAATAGCCTGTGCCGGGAAAATAGGGCAATTACCACAACTGAAAAGCTTGTGGCAGAAACTCGAAGCATGCGTGCAAGACATAAGTTGTAACAAAAAAGTTCCTAAAAGAAACAAATGTACATGATCATTGCCAGGTGAAGGAGTAAACTGGCAAATTACAAGATCCTAATAGTATGGGAGAACAAAACTTTTAGATGGCAATCATGCGTGCAAGACATAAGTTGTAACCAATACAGCAAGCGACTTCTTGAGACTGATTAGACACTCATGGCATATTTTCACACTGAGCATGAACAGTGAGCTCCAGTCAAAACTCAAACCCAAACTCTGATAAGCTGAATAACACATATTACCATAGGAACAGCCATGTAGTATGGGACTTCTACTAAAGAGTATTCAAACTCAGCAGCATTTTAAATGGCCAATTATTATCTTCATACCTCAGCAAATGATGAATTTGATCGTGGAAATCTGCATGACTATGTATCATTATTGAATGACAATAAACTCATCCTTATCAATCTACTCATCCACTTCTTGGTTAAAGGGGAGCGATGCAGGATGGAGAGGGCAGACTATGTTTCATAAAAAGGAGGTTATGCCAAAAGAATGTCAAGGATGATGAGGCACCTCCCCTCTAAAAAAAATCCAAAAATATAAAAAAGACAAAGAAGAGTAAAGTTTTGAAATCAGGAAGATTACTCCATAGGCTACCTAGTGAAGTACATGGAAGCACAGGAACTGATGCAATCTGAGGACAAAACTATCCCATATCAAGAGTTCAAGCATTATTTTTTGAGAATTTTGTACATTCGAAGCCAAGCCCTCAATTGAGGAAATTTGGCTATTTTAGATTTTGTAGACTCTATCATTCATGACAGCTTGAGGCATGATGATTTTTATACTTAGGGTAGAGAAGTGTAAGGGAGAGTAAAGAAGAGTAGATACTCCTTCTTACCCTTGTTTGGGAGTAACAAGAGGAGAGTAAAGATGAGTAAGGAGGAGGAACTCTTACTCCTCCTTACTCCCTATTTTCCCTCATTTTCTTACTCTCCAATTTGGAGTGTAGGGAAGAGTAAGTGAGGAGTAAGGATGATAATTTTACTTATTTGCCCCTATAAATTTAACTATAATATATTTTAAACTATTTTGTAAGGGCATATGTGTCAATTCATTCATTTACTCTTATTTACTCTCCTACTCTTTCAAACAAGGGTAAAGCCTTACTCCCCTAAAACTCCCAAACAATGATAAACAACTTACTCTTAATTAGTCTCCTTTACTCCTACTCCTCCTTACTCTTATTTACTCTTACTCCTCTAACTTACTCTCCTCCCAAACGGACCCTTACTCCTTTTGTGCATGGGTGACATCTCATTGGTTTCATTTTAATAAAAACATTTTATTATTCATCTCTTAAAAAAAGAAAATCTTAAGGAGAAAAAAATATATATATAAGCTAGGGGAACAAACAATAGATACGACAAGAGGATAAGCCTTACTAAGCATGAGGGGTGGAACAGAGAAAAATTGGGCTGTAGGAGGGATAAGAAGTTGATTCTTCTAGTGAATGCTTTCTCTTTTTCTTTTCCTTTTTTTTAACAAGGATAAGGTAATATATTATCCAAATCCAATACCTCAAAAACCCCACCACCAAGTGAAGTATGGAGGGAAAGGTAATATATTATATATTTGACATTAATAAATACCAAGTGATTGGATGCACAACTAGCATCCAACAAAAAGCCTACGTAGAACCAAATACAAACTATCCACACATTCAGCCACATCAAAAGGATAGCAAATCTTCTCGTCATCCCCCCCCCCCAGGGCAAAAAAAAAGGTTTTGATGAAATTGTCCTTTAAGCACTCGAGAAGTTCCAACACCATGGAAAATTCTTCGATTTCTTTTGCTCCAAATATACTCCACAAAATCAAGAAAGTTGCATTATCTATTTGGCAATGTGCAGCTCCATTATTTATCTGGACACTTAAAAGTTACACCTTTAGGGATCCAAAAAGCGAACTCATTCCAAATGGAATGCCTTAATCAACCAAAACAAACTAGTGATAGTGATACGGTGCAGAGAACACATCACACATAAGAAGATAAACACCTAAAGCAAAACGAAGCTCAACTAAACAAGCAGGTGAAACAGGTACAAAGGATCATTCACTCAGTTACCAACTTAGCGTAGCCCTCACTCTCTTCTCGAAGCAGGTTGAACTTTGTTTGCTGGTACAATAGACGGGTATTTACCCTGACCTGAAACAAACAGTGGCATCACATCAGTGAAAGCAGAAGCAAGATAACCCACTTCCCCAGCTAACTCTGATGCTGTTGTACCAAGATAACAAAATTTGAAACTCTTCAAATCTGTAGCTTAAAGATGCAAAGGTCCAGATAATATCGATTTCAAAAATCCAAGTTCAAAATTGATGATATCTATTTCAATGAAATGAAAAAGAAAATAGTAAAAAGCCTAAACTTACCAAACTAAGAATGTTCGCATATCTAGAAAAAAGTATCTTCCTACTTTCCATGATTCTCTGTCAGTAAGAAATTCTGATAAGCACACAATATTTCACATTTTTTTTGGGGGGGTAAGTAATCAAAGATGTACATTAAAAGGACACCAAGGGGATGTCACTCATGTACAAAAGGGGCAATACAAAAACATTATGCCCTTAAGCTCTCATCCATAATGCAATCGATAAAAGCCAAAAAATTTAACTCTTTGTTACCACTAAGCCCCACACTCCAATTATACAACAACCTCAAAAAATAGAGCTTGAAATCTAGAAACGACAAGACTTTGTCCTCAAAAATACCACGATTTCTCTCCTCCCAAGTAGCCCACCAAATAGCCAAAAAAACCATGTTCCAAACTCCAAGGACCCAGCTCTTCTTCATCCTTCTTCTCCAAGCCACTATCAAATCTCTCACATTAGAAGGTTGAACCCAACTAATCTCCATTAGAGAGAGAAAAATCCCAAAGCGAAGAAACCCACCGACAATGTACAAGGAGATGATCCACAGTTTCTTTCTCCTCCAAACACATGGAGCATCTACTTGGACATCTAAAATTTCTTCTCTTAAACATGTCATCCGTGGGAATCATGCCCAAGGTGGCTGCCCAAGCAAAGAAACACACTTTTGTGGGAGTTTTAGACTTCCAAATGAACTTGGCAACAAAATCACAACCATCCAAGGCTTCAAATTGCGTGGAACAAAAACTAGGAACCCTTAGAGTTTAGTGGCCACACAATCTCATCATTACCTTGGGACAGAACCTTTTTGCCAGCAAATACGGCTAACAAATTACAAATACTATCCTCTTCCCAATCATTAAGACTCCTTACAAAAATCATATTCCAATGGCTAATGTCACCTTTCCAATAAACTACTTCTTTTACCGTGGCATACTTCAAACGAGTCATCCTAAAAGGATCGGGAAAAAGATTCTTTGAAGGTCGATCCCCACACCAAACATCGTGCCAAAATAACACCCTTGAGCCATCCTTCACCTCAAAATGCACTAAAGATTTGGAACGCTCAAGACCTGCTAAGATAGATTTCCAACAACCAACACCATGAGGATAAGGACTCTTTTTACTCCACCAACCCAACTCATCTATCCCATATTTTGCCTTGATCACATTTTTTCACATAGCATCATCCTCCTTTGCAAACCTCCACAACCATTTTGTCTTCAACGCTTCATTCATAACACGAAGAGGTCTTATGCCAAGTCCTCCCTGCTGTTTAGAACGATATACCTCATTCCAATTGACCCAGTGGAGGCCATTACCATTTTCATTGGAATTCTAAAGAAAATCTCTCATGATTTTCTCTAACCGACCAGCAATGCTCACTGGGATGGTGAACAAAGGCATGAAGTAGATGGGCAGATTACACAAAGTGCTCCTCAAAAGGGTCAATCTACCCCCTCTGCACAAAAGCTTAGACTTTCAGCCTACCAATCTCTTATGAAACCTCTTTAACAACTATGTCCCAAATCGCTATGCTCTTATAAGGAGCACCAAGAGGAAGACCAAGGTACGAAGAAGGCAGATGATCAACTCCACACCCAAAGAAACGGGCCAAAACATGAACATTAGGCACGTCGCTAACCGGAATGAGTGCACTTTTGCAAAGGTTGACCCTTAGTCCAGACATAGCTTCAACAGGAGAAGGATGCACCTTAAGTAACCCAAATTACGCTCATCCGGCTTGAAAAAACAAGGGTATCGTCGACAAAGAGCAAATGGGACATCAACAAACCCTCGGAATGAGGGTTACTAATATGAAAGTCATTCAAGAAACCTTCCTCACCTGCTTTAATCACCAACCTAATGAGAGTCTCCATAACCAAAATGAACAATAAAGGCTACAATGGGTCATCTTGTCTTAGACCTCTTGAGTTTGAGAAAAAACCAAATGCTTCACCATTAATTAAGATAGAGAAGCGTACAGTGGAAATACAAAAAGAGATCCATTTTCTCTAGTTGTTAGGAAAGCCCATTTTCTCAAGAATAGTCAAGAGGAAACTCTAAGAGACATGATCATAAGCCTTCTCAATGTCAAGCTTACATAGGATACCAGAAATCCTAGATCTAATATAAAAATCAATGCACTCATTAGCAATCAAAGCAGCATCCAAAATTTGCCGGCCAGGAACAAAAGCATGCAGCGAGGGACCCACAACTTTTCCAACAACTTTCCTCAATCTTGAAGCGAGGACTTTGGCAAGAATCTTATATACACTTTCTACCAAACTAATGGGCCTAAAAGACTTAGTATCATCTGCACAAGCCACTTTGGGAATGAAAGTAATAAAAGTAGCATTTAAACTTTTCTCAAAAACACCCTTATTATGAAAATCAGCAAAAGATCCCATAATCTCCCCCTTGACAATCGACCAACAATGCTTAAAAAAGGCTATATTGAACCCGTCTGGCCCTGGAGCTTTCTCGTTACCTAACTCTAAGATGGCATTCCAAGCTTCATCTTCAGTAAAATCTTTTTCAAGATACCTGGCATCATCAAGGCTAATAGAAGCAAAAGTGATACCATCAAAAAAAATCCTTGATGGTTGATTTTCATGATACAGATTCTCATAGAAGTGAACAATCGCATTCTTGGTCGAGGCAGCATCAACATAAAGCTCGCCATCCACTTGAATTTTGTGAATAGCATTAAACTTTCTTCTCCTATTTGCCACCTGGCGGAAAAATTTGGTATTTCGATCACCACCCTCAATCCACTTTTGCTTTGCTCTTTGGCACCAAAAAATATCAATGGATCTTTGCACCATAAAGAGTTCTTTTTTAACTCCCAATCTTTCAAATCTATCCGCCCAAGAGAAAGACTGTTGCTGCTCCTCCTCATCTAAAAGCTTCACTTTATCCACCGGGCTAGCCATCTTAAACTCTAAATGGCCAGACACTTCCCTATTCCACTGTTTAATTTTGGTCTTCAAAAAGTTGAGTTTCTTTGCCAAAATAAAACTCGAAGGGCCAATAACATTTAGTTCATCCCAAACAGATTTGACAAGGTCGTCAAAGCCATCCGCCTCAAGCCACTTATTCTCGAATTTAAAAGGATGTCTACCTCTAGAGACTTCCCCAACCCGCAGAAGAATGGGAAAATGGTCCAAAGTGATTTTCAGAAGGGTAACTTGATGAACCCCCTGGAAATGATCTTCACACTCAACCGAGAAGAGAAATCAGTCAATGCGAAATAACACAAGAACCTCCTTATGGCTGGACCAAGTAAAGCGTGCACCTTCCAAAGGAGGGTCAATGAGATTGCAAGAATCAATAAAACTAGAGAACTCTCTCATTACCCAAGACGACCGACCACCTGTGGATCTCTCTGAAGGAAACCTAACGACATTAAAATCCCCACCCAAACACCACGGAATGTCCCAAAAAGACATAAAAAACGACAACTCCTCAAATAAAGCCAGTCGCATATAGTCGTCATTAGGCCCATGTACCCCAATCAGACCCCGCTCAAAATTGTCCTCCAAAGACTTAAACCTACAGCACATAGAAAACGACCCAATGCGAGATTCACCAAGCTCCAACACTTGAGGATCCCAAATGACAATAATGCCTCCTGAGCGACCCAGTGAAGGTAAATAAAGCCACTCAATCGGGCGACGACCCCACAGACTAATTGCTATCGGCCGAATAACAACCTCCAACTTAGATTCTTGGAGAACAGCAACATCGCAAGCAAAAGTACGCAACACCCACTTAACATCCCCCCTTATTTGGACAATTGAGCCCCCGACATTCCAAGCAAGCACATTAACGATTGGCCCCATCCAAAAGCAGCCCATCCCTATCAACTGCATCCCCCATACTCTCTTCAAGCAACTGATCACCTCTCAGTCTATTTGCTTCAACGATGCAAGGAAATAAAGCAACTCCATTTCTCTACCTTCAATGGCCAGACCCATCTTCTTACAAAAAAAGACCATTCTTTCCAAGACCCATGTAGATCCTTCACTAACATTCCCTGAATAACTAGAACCGGGCAAAGCAGCACCATCTAAACCTTGAGTGTGGGCTTGATGCAGAGCTTCCTCAAATGAAGAAGGCCCTCCCACCTCCTACATAATAGGAGAGCCCGACTCAGAACCAACGAGATTAGGCTTTCGAAGCTTCTTCCCACGAAAGTAAACAAGCACACTCGTAGATGGTGAACAAGCTGCAGGATGCAACTCCTCCTCCACAACATTCAGAGGTGATTCTGGGATCCTTGAAGCATACGGAGAACTACCGTGTGAGTTACATTCACAATCAGAGGAGGAATAGTTCTCCAAAAGATCTCTCCACACTTGAAATTGATTAACACAAGGAGAAGAAGCCTCCAAAAACTCCTTAGAACCACTCTTCTTACAGGGAAACATTGTCGCATCATTAACATTGTCCCTGAAGGAGACCTTCTGCTTCAACACATTACCACTAACATTATGTTCTTCGCCAATCACGGCTGCACATCCCATGAACCACAATCCCTACCCTTCCACGGTTCCACCCCATCAAAGGCAAATTAGAGGAGCCACCTAGATGACCTCGAACAACATTAGCAAATG
Organism: Carnegiea gigantea; assembly: GCA_029747015.1. Taxonomy (NCBI): domain Eukaryota; kingdom Viridiplantae; phylum Streptophyta; class Magnoliopsida; order Caryophyllales; family Cactaceae; genus Carnegiea; species Carnegiea gigantea. Next base: position 1,615,763 of record JAKOGI010000036.1, on the reverse strand, counting down.
ACTTATCCCTACTCACCGAAAATCTAAAGGGAATAGAAGCATTCCTTGGTGGAGGAGATGGCTTCTTATGACCCTCAATCAAAGTCTCCTTAAGAATCTTTGTCACCCCAAACCAGCCCCTTACCTTAGCACCCTCAGAAAAGATCACTGACCTAGCCTGCCCACCATTACCCAAAAGAGAGAGGACAATGAATCTACCTTTGCTATTCTTTCTCAGTTGAAGAAACAGACACCTCTAGCCCCACCTAAAAGTTTTCAACCACAATGGTTCTCCCTTTGAGAAATAGAAGCGAACCATTTGTACTGCCACCCATCGAAATTCTTGGAAGCTCAACCAGATAAATGACATTTTCCTTCTCCTAGCCTCAACAACTTTAAAAGGAAAAAGGCCTCCATCACCCCCAGTCACTTCCAGGAACTTCCCTTCCACCCTCACAGGGGCATACATGACAGAGAGACAAGGCAATGAAGCATAGCCAGAGGAAGAAAGTCCACAAAACGAAAAAAAGAAACCCACTACTGCCCAACACTGCCCACTAAGGAGAAAACGAGGAGGATTGTACAAAAAACCACTTACCCATGGCTGGCCAGAGACAACAGCACCACCAAAGGACATATCAGCTGATACCGCGCCGGAAAAATCGGTTTGGGGAAGTTCCGACGAGACTCCAACAGCCGGAAAATTCGCCAGCGACCGGAAAACCACCACAGAGCTCGTCAGCGGTGATAGAAACTTCTCGCCAACCCAACTCCTTGACCGGAAAGCACCTAATCCCTCCATCGGTGCACAGATCTTAAGAAAACAACGGGGGAGATGCGAAAAGCCCAAAGACGACCGGCGAAGGGGACGGTCGGCGGCTCCCGGAGACCCAAAGTCCACCGGACCTCAGGTAACCCTCCGATGACCACTCCGGGCACCCTGAACTTCACCGGCCACCTAGAGAAGCACCTGGAGAGGGGGGTCGTGCATGCCTCACCTTGGTGCTTTACATCCATTCATACACAATATTTCACAATTACTCTGTAAAAGATTTGATACTTGTTTCAGTACGTTTAAAAAAAAGAAAAGGCCGAGAGAGGGGGGGAGAGAGACCTTGCTGACATAGAAAGCCCTAGGATTTCAGTTGCTACTTGTCAACCAAAAATCCTTATCAACAAGATTCTATTTACAGTAAGTTTTGTTGCTTTTATTATTAAAACTAAGATCAACCACTGGTGCTCACTGCTCGGGGCCTACCCAAACTTAGTTTCTTACAAAACAACTCACTCACCTATAATCATCTAGATGTTTTCCTCATTCCTAGTTACAGTTTCCCCCATTCTCCCTGATTCAACAATCTAAATCATATTGCCATTGAAGTCATGTCAATAGCGCCGACAGAGCACATAGCTGATGAATTAGATCTGTTTGCTCGAGAAAGAATGAAGATGAGGCTTAGAAGATGAGTTGATGTCCAACACTAGGAAAATGAAAATCTCCATGAAAGATCTCAAAGACGTTTCAAACCAACATTTTGGGAGGGGGGGTCATCAGTCATGAGCTTTTCTTAGGGGCGACAAAGGAAAAGTTAACTTCTGTATTAAAAAAATATATTTAAAAAAGGAACATCATAGAAAGTGTTACCAAGGTAGGTATTCACACTGGATCTCAATAACCCAAAAATGAAATAATGAATCAATCAAGAACTCAAGAAGAGACGCAAAGGAATTTAGAAAACTCGGTCTACGACATGGGGTTATAGAGAAGAGGAAGATTAAATGATACCTCTTTAGATTTTAGCTCCTGGGCCTTAATCTTCACCATTTCACACTCCCAGAGAAATTCTTCCTGAATTTGGAGGAAATTTGTCAGTTTTACTCAAAAGGCATCAGATGAAATACAAAACACTAAACCAAAACAGTCATCTAAATAGAAAGTCAGTAACTAACCTCACAACGCTCCTGAAAGAACCTGACTGGTACTAGTGAAGACTCCACGAACCACCTCGCCTATACAACAATATAAGAAATGACAGAAAGCAACAGAACGGTGAGATCAAAATAATACAGCAAATGCATGCAAATGTAATGACGAAGAAGAAAAGGCACGCACATGCACTTTGGATTCCTGCCTATCGAATGTCTACAATGTTTGGGATTTCAATTGTGTATAGCAAGAAATCTCAAGAAAAAAATAAAAAACATAATCTATGGGCCTTAACTGCATGGAATCTGTTGCCATTGATGGATCAATCCCAGATAAAGAGGAATAACAATTGGACTGGGAAACCTAAGGCAACAGCACACGATTGCTTTTCCACCTATGCATCATATACCTCGCTTTAACTATAAGCTTGGGCCAATGATGGCATGCTTCAGCATCATCAGGATCTTTTAAAAACGGTTAATTCCACTGCACCCAGTTACTGCTGCTCTTTGTCCTTTAGTTGAATCTCACAGGCTGGATTTCTGTCTCAATTAGCCAGTCTTTCCTTTGTTTTGTGATTCCTCATTGCTATGTTTCCTACCCCACCCACCTCTCTTTGGCACATTCTTACAGCGAAGGAACATTCATCGTTCATTACTTTCACATTCACAAATATACTTTTGCACCTTAACTAAAACTCTCAAGTGACCACTCAATTCAGCATCCATTAGTAGACATCATAATGCTTCAGTTTCAAAGAAGCATCTAATTGTATTACAAAATACTAAATGACTTTGTTTTGGGAGGAAAAGCAGGAATTAGGGGTGGACTATGATGAATAAGAAAAATATTATGCTGGCATGAACGCACCATAACTACAATTTTCATCTATGTTGCCTTCAACCCATATCCTCAAATACTTGTGCTAGCATTGACGCTCAAAAAACAAAATTTATGTCTTTTGTAGGCCAAGCTCACAGTAAGCACAAAAGGTTCGACGTCGACAGCACCCAAATGCTAGTCTGGACTTTGGATGGCTTGTTCTAAAACAATGCTCTCCTCCAAGCATCGGCACACTCAAATGGAGGGGATAGAATATATTAATTTGCAGAATATAAGACTAAGATGCACAACTAACCAATTTAATGAGGCGAGTTCGGGTCTCTCCAGACATGGTCAGCTGCAACATAGTTAAGCTCACAAATGTCAGCAAAATCAAATTGCATCAGTTATCCAGGAGATGCAGGATGATGAGTGAGAAAAGAGTTAGGATATTCAGCAGCAACAAATATACAAGAAACATTAAAAACATCCCTGAGAAAAAAGAAGAGTGGGATATTTCAATACCTTGAATAAGTAAGGGCATTGTAAGATTCAATTATTCACCGATAAGACAGAAAGGAAATTAATTCCCATTCCAATAGGATACCCTGGAGTTAGCACCAGAGTAGTCCATAAGGACTTTCTGGGTCCCCCGACAAAACAACCCCCCCCCCTCTCCCAAGCTAAGAAATGCAGCATCACTGGAATTTAAAGGACTTCTGCCAGGGAACTATCAATTTAGCGAGCTCCCAAGGTCAAAATCCGTTCACCCCAACAGGAGGATTTGGTTCAAAGTGCAACTCCATAAACCAATTAATAGAAAAATATTTGCCCGATGTAAGCAGAATAGGATCCTTCCACGTTCCACCATGCATCCCCTCTCCAATAGCATGAATGTATATTGTTCACCAAACCCCCTCCCGGATAATAAGGAGATTGAGCTAAAAGCCAGTTACTACAAAGCAACTAAATCACCGAACCAACATGCATCCACAAGAATGAACAGAAAGCGGGAGTTTAAATATATAAACCAATATAATCCCACTAGCTACAGCTCAGGAACAAGGAATTACAACTAAAACTAAAAGAATAGCAAATTACAAGAGTACAGTGATTCTAACTCACATCAAGAGCCATCTGGGTAACGATATCTGCTAAATTCGAACTTAGTTCTTCCTCTGAAACTGATTCCGCAAACTCAACAGCATCCAAGGCCGCTTTACACTTCTGAAACGGCAAGGTCCCATGAACCTACAATCCAAAACCCCCATAGTAATCAATGCAAAAATCCCAAATTTAGGGAAGCCCCATATCAACCATTACTGGGACTAAATTAAACCACACAAAAGGCAAGGAACACAGAAACACACCATTGACCAACAAAGCTCGTAGAGGAAGCGAAGCAGGGACACGGGCTGCCCCAATTCCAATCTAAAGCTAGGGTTTCCATTTTTCAATTCTCTGACAAAATCTTCTGTAACGTATACACACTCTATGGGGGGAAAAGACATAGTGTATTTGGCAATTCAAGGGCGAAACGAACGAGATGCAATAGCAGCTAAAAGCCCTTGAATTTCATGGAAATAGAGAGAGAAAGAGGTCCAGAGCTTCAATCGGTGCGCTGAGAAGGTGAAGGTGAAGGTGAAGGTGAAGGTGAAGGTGGGATTAGGGAAGCTCCGTTAAGCCACGCTGGTTTCCGAGCCCAAATGACGAGAGGGCAGTCCCAGATATGCCGCCTGGTGAATGAGAAAAGTCGTCCAAAATACCTACACACGCTCTCTCTCTCTTTCTTCTTTTTTCGTTTTTTTTTAATGTTTGTTTTTAATTTGGTATGTTAAATGCCTATCTTAAATTAAAATGTCTATTTGTTATGAATATGTTAAATTTGTCATCTACTTTAATATGTTATAATCTACTTTAATCTGTTGATAGTTAGTCAAGCTTACTCTAATCTGCTCAAACCTATTAACTGTTAATCAAACTTACTTCAATCTGTTCCAACTTGTTCTAACTCACTCCTAACCATTGAAACTCGTTCGAAATCAATCCGAACCGTTAGAAAAAATAAAAGTTTTTTCGTGTGAGCAACAAATATACCTCAACGGATATATACAACATATAGTAATTTTTTTATAAAAAATTTTAGAAAAATCAATATTGAGGACAAATTAAGAAAAGGATATCATCATAACAATGTGGTCACAACTCTGAAGCTATTATTGACAAATTAATTATTAACAACAAATTAACAAGTTAATCTCAACCGAGTGGGATTTACTTTATTGTCTTTACTTTGAAGCTATAAAAATCAATTAGAAAATACGGATCACCTACTGAAAATAAAGAGAATTATAATTTCTCCGCTGTTCGATATGGTCGACAATCGAGAGAATGTTTGGAGTGTTAAGAAACACTTGGAAGATATTGAATGCCAAAATATCTCAAATTAGTAGAAAATGGCAACTTTATATAATTTTATCATGCTACACGCCGCATAACTTTTGCCAATGCATGAACAAGAAATACTAATTTTGCCAAGACAAATGAACATAGTAACAACACCTAACATGTTGGGTTGTACAATGAGCAAAACAAACAAATAAAATGTAGTGGCAAGTATAGTTTCATCAATAAACAACCACTAAATGTCTATGTATAAATTTTTGTTGTACTTGTAGCTAAACGCGTTTCTCTGATTGCAATGCTTATTACTTTTTTTTTTTTTGGATGTATGAAAAAATGTTGTTAATTTGCAAACTAATACCTGCAATTATGTTCAACTCATCCATTGCATAATTTTTTTGGATGAAAACTAGTATTACAAAAATAAAATATTGTCGCACAAAACCATTGAAAATCACTCCAAAATGCTCCAAGACATTCTAAAACCCTTCAATTTGCTTCTAAACCGCTCCAATATGCTCCAACATACTCCAATTTATCGCAACCCATTCCAATTTGCTAACTACTAGTCGAATCTGCTCCAATTCGTTATAATATGTTTCAACTTACTTTTATTTAGTCCAGTATGCTAACTATTACTAATCAAGTTTGCTCTAAGCTGCTCCAATCTTCTTCAACATGTTCCAACAAGTTTACTTTCCTTCAATATACTCATAATGAATAGACCCATAGTCACTAAAGCCTTATTTATATATATAACTACAAAATCACAACTGAATTTTGACGGAAAATTTCGTTGTCGTAAATTTTGGCAGGAATTTTTATGAATAATAAATTATAATAATGTCCTGTTGTAGTCGCGTATCTTGATGTCGAATTTGATCGGACAAGGGCATATTTTGATAGAAGTCCGTCAAAATTAAGGGTCATTGTTTGTCATGTGACCGAATTTTCACGGACCCGTCAAAATTCTGCAAAATCTCTCATGCTCCTGACAAATTGTGGAGGGACTCATCACAATCCTGAAATGTTTCTGAATGCACTTCACAATGCTTTGGCAAAATTTAAGCATAATTAACCCTACCCCTCCTGGCCTCACCACCCCCCATCTCCTACCCATAAACCCTGACTATAACCCTCATTCTATGTTGTTAGCCCCTCAGCACCCGCTTACCCTTCGATGCCCTCTCTCGTTCTCTCTTCAAACCGCCACTAACCCCTCTTAGTAGCCTCTCTCTTCTCTCTCATCTTCGCTACCCAGATCCTCAAGACATCTTCTCTCTCTTCTCTCTCATTCGCTGAAGGTCTATGCTTATTCCTCCTTGAGTCTCCTGTTCCTGGAATTTTAAAATGACAATTGAAATTTTCTAGCGAGCTAGCTATAATAATCTAAGTATTTTCGAATCTTTTAGGTTTCTTTTCCTTTGTTTTGGAGTCGACTTTACTTGCACCTCTTTATCTCTCTTAATATTAGCAATTTCAGGGGTGGGAACTGATTTTCCGAGCGAGGTAACACATCAACTCATTTTCTTGCTCCTTTTTTTGGGGGGGTTTGGATATGTAATAATTTTCCTTTCTTACTCCCTATTCTCAAATCTATATTGTCTCCTTTGTCTAAGGGCTCATTGACCCTGATTTTATAGTGAGGTGTACACTCATACTCCTGTTGATCTTTGGTTTCATCTCTTTATTTATGTTCATTAATTCTTCTTTGTGTATTTTTTAATGTGACTTTGCTGTCATCAATATATGAAGTGGTTGTGAACTCTGGGCTTTTTGATTTTGGTTGCTGGTTATTAGACTATTTGAACTTCGAGGTCTCTAATTTTAAATTAGACAATTTAGAGATTTGTTGATGGTTATTAGACTATTTGAACTCGTAAGTGATGGAGACCATCTTGCTGATGACCAGGTTTAGCCAACATATTCAAACCAGAAGGTCCAAGCATTGGTCCAGAACGTCCTGAGTCAAGATCTCATGTCTAGTGTTTTGGCGAGCTTTCAGCCAAGGTCTGCTATCTGCTCCCATAAAAGTGGGGTTCTGTTAGGAGTAACTTAAATCATTTGCCAGCTAATTCATCAGCTAATAAATGGTACAAATTGCTCGACTAATTTTGGGACCATTTCAGCAACAGTTCACAATCAGCAGCAGCAGCGGGTCAGACAGTTTTTGGAGAGTCAACTATGACTCATTTGTAGCAGCAAGTTTTGGCACGTTTATTGGCTTAAAAAGGCATCAAAAATATTGCCAAAGGTGACCCTAAAGTTACAGATTAAAGTCAGTTTGTGTAAGCTTTTAACCACCCTAAACTCGAAGAAAATTCCCTTGATCCATTAGATCAAAGCATGCTGTACTTGCTGATAGCCCGGGTGATTATCTCCATAATCAGCTGCAAATTGCTTCCCAATATCATCATTAGCAGTACTTGGGTGCTACCAAGGGTTGGCACCTCCGTAATGGAGATTAACAAAGGTTTTAGGTGTCAAAGATCAACCCATAGTTGCTGTTTTAGGCTGTTTTGGTTTAAATCTGTGTTCTGTTTTTAGTTAGTTATGTTTTAAGTTTTAACTGTGGACAGAGTAAGCTAGGCTAAGTATTTAAGGCTTCATTTTGTATGGCAAAGATAGATGTTGAATATATGAAGCTGCGCTTAGCTCCGTTTCCTCTCAACACTCTCTCTAGCTATCCTGTACTCTGGCCATTACAGGTGGTGTTCTAGTGAGTCTTGATTGTTGATGTGGTGGTGTATCTATATCCAGGTTAACACCAAGGGCCCTGAATTTGACTTGGTGGTGTGATTGTATCCAAGTACAAAGTCAGTGTATCTTGGTTCTAGAATTGTACCCTTGTTTCAGTTCAATTTCTTCCCATATTCAGTCCTAGCAACCAAACTAGCCTGATCAATTTGGTGGTGTGTTTACAGACTGCTTTGCTATCTTGCTTATTCTCCATCAGTAAGTATATAGAATTTTCTGAAGTTCAAACTTGTAAATCTAGAAAATTGAAATGCATATAAAGTTTCATATTTGAAACTTCAAACTTTAGATTTGGCAATCTGAAATTTTGTGTCCGAAACTCAAAATTTCTGAGGTTTTTTGGAGGGGGGATGGTCTGTAGGATAATGCAAATATTACAAAGCAAGCATAAAGACCACTAAAAAAACCCAATGCTTATACAACCAACTTCTGGCATCATTGTTCCAGAAAACCTAATACTAGTACAATGACAGTGATAGAATGCTCAACATTGACTGTAAGCCGTCTCTTGAGAATGATCTATGTATCGTTCAACCATATCACATCTACCTTTCTTTTTCGATGTTGACTCTGAAGGCCATTGTAGCCAATATCATAATGAGTTTGGATACTCGACATTTAAATCTCTTGTCTTGCTTGCAATCCTCCATGCACCATTCAAATAAGTTAAAGAGTGAAATGATGCTCAGTCATACCTCATTCCAAGTTGGAGTTACAAAAGCTTTTCTCACAGTTCGCCTTTGCTGTCATGTTTTACAATTCTTTCTTCTATTTTGTTTCCTCTCTTGAATGTCAATCTGATCTTGTGTCAAAGAACGAAGGACACAAGTCGCACCATTCTCATGACATGTTGTGTCATGGGCATTTGAATGTACCATATAGGTAATGCTCAGGTCGTGTTTCATTATAGGCTCTACAATGTGATCATCCCAAGCCAGGTTTGTATCAATTATTGGACTTGGATAACCTGCGTTAATATCCAACTTGACGCCTAAATGTGACTAATCAGATTATTTGTCCGAACATTAATTGATCGCTCTAATTCAAAATCCCTGCAATGTTTTTACTTTATAAAATAAGTTTATTGGAATAAATAAGGGTGTACTTGAACTTAGCCCAAGCCTACCAATTTTGAAGCTCGGTTCATCACCTCGCATTCAGCCTCAGTAAAATCAAGCTCAAGCTCAGCTTATCTAAGGCTCCAGTGTAGGCTCAACTTGTGATGATACTCACAAGTAAATACAAAGAATTTGTGAGTGTGCCTAATTTGTGTAGCCCTATGATAGTCATAATTGTCGAATCATTAATAGTTGATGAGTTGTTATCATCACTAATCAATGGCTGATAATGTTAAAAGAGTAAGCTTGCATAAGCTATGTCAGTACTACCATGCTACCTTTACATGAGCAACTAAGTACATGAAAAAATCTCAATTGTAAAGAAAACATAGAGGAGAGAGGATAGGAAAAAAATTTCAAGAGGTAAAACTATAAAAGTAAAGTTACGATAGCGTGGCGGTAAGTGGTTGTTATTAATCAGTCACTAGTTTTACGTACAAAGTTTAATTATTCACAATCTGGTATTTGTTTCTTAAGAAGGCTCATGGAAGCCCATTAAGCTCGTTTACGCTTGGGAAGCTCTCCAGCCCAATTTGTAAGGCTTGAACTCAACTCCGATAACCAAACAACCTCGGACTCAGGTTCACAATGAGCCCAGCTTAGCAACCCAAAGAGCAAGCTGGTTCGCAAGTCGGTTCACCTACATCTCTATAACTAAACAATAATGAAATGCGAAGCATAACTTCCCAAAAAATGACTTGATTTGCACTCATCCAAATCAAATGAAACTCTTATTAACCCTAGCATGTCCGACCCAACTGAATGACCAATTTGCAAGTTTGTGAGACTAAAAAGGACACTTATCTAATTTATTACTGAATTCTATATGATATTTGTCCTCAACGTCTTTTCGTTTCTCTTTCCCCCTTTAAGGTGATCCACTACAAAATGCATTATTGGTCGCCTGGGAACAGTTGCAACAACCAGTGGAGAGCGCACTAGCAACATTAACGACCACAGAGTTCAATTCAAGTGCAATGCCCTTGTCCAATGATCCTCATGTTCCATATACATTATCTTCCTAGCGGTTGAGATTCAACCTATTAAATCATTAAAACAAATAAGACATTTTTTCTCACGTGACGTTTAATAATTTTTATTACATCCTTTCTTTCCTTCTACATGACTAAGCTTTTTGAACTCGACACAATTCCTCTCTTCAATCCTCATGAAAACTTTGATTGCCTAATGTTTAGACAAGATAAAGGAATCCCTCCCCTAATTTCATGCTTTTCATTATTTTTCCCCCTCCATTGCATTCCACTAGGACTTTAGATGCATCACGTATGCTTTTATACAGTTTTTATGATACCTGAGGGTTTAGTCTAAAATAAAGCATTTTGTTCGACTCTTATATTATTAGGCATACAATGATTATTAAGGAGATTGTTTTTAAAAACTCATAAATTGATTGGTTTAACTAAAAGTACACTTACGTAATATAAAATATTGTGAAGTTTCTCAAATAGTATGTGAGTGAGGGCAAAACACATAGTAGATATGTTGTAGTTATTTATGGGTTAATCGTTAGTCTATATGCAATAGAAATCATGAGCGATTACCTAAAAAGGAAAGCTTAATGATTTTAGGCACATTTGAAGAGAATGCATAAGGCACTTATTTTATAAGACACAACAAGGATATTGCCCTACTCAAGTGCAGGTGAATTACCACACTCAGAGAATTGGAGACAATATTAATCAGAAATCCACAAATAGAGATTACAAAATGAACAAGAAACCTAAAAATTATTTTAATTCACTTGAAATAGAGATAGAGAGAGAGAGAGAGAGAGAGAGACTGTCAAAATAATATAAAAGCAAATGCACAGTAAAAAATATGGCTCGTGAGGAGAAAAACCAAAGTTTGAAAGAAGAAATCCATGGTGGTCGAGATACAAAAAAAAAAAGTCGGTGATAAATTGAAAGCAAAAAGGACAAAGAGTTAAACTGGGGTAATTGAGAGTTGAGTCTTGATATAAAAGATACATCACTTTAGAAATAAGGTTTTACGTTTTATATTTTTTCATCAAAATTCTTTAAAATATTGACCGGGTACCAAGATTGCGTCCCGTCCCAAAATTTTAAGATTTGATCGGATTTTAAATTTTGAAACCAGTTCCGTACTTGCCTTGTCCAAACTGGTTATGGTTCCGGAACCAGATACCTGATTTTTTTGCTCGGTTTCGATTTTTTTGCCTACCCCTAATAATTGATGATAGAGTGGGTTATAGAATAATGATAATTGGCAAAAACAGTGTTGTTCATTGCATTGAGCACATTAAGAGTAAAAATCATACGAGAGAGAAGGGAAATATATTTTATAAACGCAAAATTTAATGTAAATATTCAATGCACAAATTCCGTATTAGATGTTTAACCCAAGATAAAAACACCTCCTATTTGCGATAATAAAGGATAGTTATTCTCAAATTGAAATAAACATCCGGTTTGAACTATCAATTGAGGGGGGCAGCCTTGCTAGTGATATGGAGTTTGAAATGGGAAACTGGAAATGATTACGCACAACTGGAAAAATAATTTGACAATCTCATGTGCTTTCTCATAATTTGACAACCTCATGTGCTTTATTGGAGCTGGATGGTTGGTGAATACCATAGTTTGTTACAACTTGATATTTATTGGATATTTGGAGGAACTGCTTTTAATAACAATGCACACAAGAAGTTAGATTTTACATTACTTTTGTGGGATTGGAGTTGGTAAATGGTTCATTTACATTCCATTCCTCAATGAGAAATTTAAGACAAGAAGAGGATGAGAGATGAAGGGTTATGAAAAGAGAAAAATTATGGATTAGATGGATTTTATGAGAGTACGTTAGAAACAAGGACAGTCTTTTAGGAGTGCGAGTCTTTAACGCTAAAAGATTGACAAAGGTAGATTTTTTGATTTTGTGTGAGGTGTTAAAGCTAAATGGAGGGTTTTTTTTTTTGGGGGGGTCGGGCGGGGAAGGGGTTGTATTAGGAATACTTAGTCCGATATCAGCAGAGGGGTATAAAGAATCTTTTAGGAGCTACTGGATGTCTGTTTGCAAGGCTTTTGGCTAGTAATGCGGATAGTTCCAAACATTCATTGCGTTATCATGTATTGCTTCAACATTTGGTATTAAAGGTGAGGAATGGGGGCTGCCTTTGTGAGAGTCTTGGATGATTCATGATTGTTGCTTTGCTGGAATATTAAATTTGATATGTGTTAGGTATTAAATATATTCATAGTGGTTGTGTTTTGTTTAAACGTCTCATTTTAAACTTTACATCGTGAACTTATTTTGCTTGTAGGCCAATAATAATAATAATAATAATAATAAGGAACTATATTGTAAACGATTATATTTCTTTGAATAGATAAATTAATACATGTAAACAACATGAAAAATCAAATCTTTATCTTTGTTACAAAAATCAAGTATCCTAACATTCGATTACCTATCAAGGAGGCGTGAACGATTATAAATTAATCGCAACAAATTGTAATCGTAAACAATTGAAAGAAGTTTTTAAATGTAAATGTAAATCTAAAGTTTTTTAAAAAATATTAATCGAGGACTGCAGAGCAAGGACTCGAAAAAGCTCCATTGGTTGTGGTCGTACGTGTGATGGAGTGATGGGAGAGAAAGTGATGGCGAGCAAAAGCTGCACTCTTCCCATTCACATGTGGTCTACTCGCCATTGACAAGAACCCAAGAAGATGGACTCAAAGTCACTTCGTCTAATCACCCACCAACCCTTCTTCTATGCCGTCCAATCCAACGACATCCCCTCAGTGAAGTTGATCATTGACAGATTAGTTCAAGACGAAGCTGTCCTTGATCGTGATCGAGATCGAGCTTCAGTCCGAGCTCTCATGGCGCTTCAGAACGATGCTGGAGAGACCGCCTTGTATATTGCGGCAGAAAACAATTTGGTGGATATGCTGAGTTTTTTGCTCAATTTTTGTGATCCCCAAATTGCTGGTATTAGGTCTAGGGCTGATTTGGATGCCTTCCACGTTGCTGCTAAGCGTGGCCATTTGGGTATATTTGATTTCTTTCCTTTTTTGGGTTCTTAATTGCGTTAAGATTTTTGCCCATTTTAGGTTACATTGTTTGAATTAGCTTTTATTATTCGAGTTGATCTTAATGTTTTACTGCTAACTGAGGTGGTTGTTTTTGTTTCTTCTATGCTATACCCATGTAGAATGCTTAAATGGACCCTTAAATTTAAGCTGGAATAATGCCAAGTTTTTGGAAAATGGGTCCTTTTTGGTTTGAATGAGAAATGGGTTCTGGATTCTCATAACTACTAGTATGTGCTGTACTGCTATGTGGGCCTGAAATTCCTTGTACGCTTGCACTAATCAAATGAGTAAGTTGCACATTTAAATTGTTTTGCATAGAGCTTTGCTCTTGAATATGTCATTGATTCGCATGCTCTGATCCTGATACTGATCCTGAACCATAAATTATTCTGAATGTGTGATATGTAGCAAACTGCACTCTTGTATTGATGTGTATTATCTGTCCAATGACTCCAATGCATGTTCTTTGTAACTACGTCGAAGTCTGCTGCTTATTTATACAATCTATCAGGAATGGATATGCTATCTGGCAGGGGAAGTCATGTAATAAAAAGTATATCCTGGAGGGTAGGGGTTGCAGGTTGCTGCTTGTAGAAATGTTTTGAAATCACATGCTATATGGCATCTCTTATAGATTCATATGCCTTCCTGATAAGGAATTTCAACTGTAACCATATTAAGCCCTCCGTGAAAAGGTGTTAATAATTTCCTTCCAGAAAAGACTTCTGTAACTGTTCAAGATGCCTGGCCAGGGACATCACAAATCATTATGTCCATACCTTGTAAGTCGTATTGCCCATTCGGCCTTGGCCGTAAAGTCGTGTTCGGCAAAAGCGTTGGAGTACCGTTTAGCATTTTGACCAAGTCAAGACAATAATCAATCAAATTTTAGTGTTCGGTAATGTAGTATCTGCCTTAGTATTCCAAGTTGCATTTAACATGTCAAGCAGCGTTTTTGAAAAGCTAATAGTGTTAGTTTTTGGCGTTCAACAGTAACGTTTAATATTTTCTGGCCAAAACATACCCTTTGAAAATTTTATCTTTAGAAACTATCAATATCTTTTTATGTTAATATATATCAATCAGCTAACTTAACAATTAAATTTACCGAACACATTTTTTTAATCGCTCATCCAAACAGTTAACCACTAACAACTAAATTGGAATAGCTATCCGCTCTTTAAACAACTATTTTTTTAATTTATTTTTTATTTTTGGGGTAAGTCGTTCTTTAAACAACTATCCACAACCTAAACAGCTATCTGCGACCTAAACACCTAATTTTGCCGAATAGGGCTTAAGTATATCCCTTTCACCTTTGCATCGAATACTGGGAATGTGTTTTACATGGAAGATTATTTGGAAATCTCTTGCTCCATTTAGAGTGTCTTTTTTTGTTTGGGAGGCTGTCCATGACAGTATTTTGACTTACGATAATTTGCAAAAGAGGGGTAATATCTTGGTGAATCGGTGCTTGTTATGCAAAGCTGTAGCAGAATCGGTGAACCACTTATTGCTTCATTGCCTTTTTGCAAGAGCTCTTTGGAATCTAGCCTTTAGTTGCTAGGGAGTTTCTTGGGTTGTGTCCAATTCTATTTCGGATCACCTCTATGCATGGGAGGGCTTTTTTGGTGGGAAAGCTAAAACGAAGAATGCCAGATTATTTCCTCATACAATTTTTTGGATCATTTGGCGTGAAAGAAATAGGAGAGCCTTTGAGGGTGTAGAGATGCCGCTTCAATGCTTTAAATATTATTTCATCAGGTCTCTATTTTTGGGGCAAAGGGGTCTTTTGTTACTCTTCTCTTGATCTCTTGGATTTTGTGGACAGTGTGCATATGGGATGTGTATAGCCTTTTGTAGGATGCTAACTTTGCATCCACCCTTTTGTTAATGAAATATATTCATTATTTTCCTGATTTAAAAAAAAAGTATATCCCTTTCAAAACTGCACTTCTGTAAGAGCTTTACAAGTAGAACTGCAGTTTCTTTTCATCGTTGCAAATATGTAACGATTAAGCGTCCTACTACTTATGGAAGTCAAACTTAGTCTCATGTCATTAAAGTTTTTTTCTGTAGTTATGCAGTTACTGATAGAGAAATAAGCTATACAGGCAGCTATGGTAGGATTTATGGAATCCATAGGTTGCATAAATTCAAAGTAGTTGTTGGACATAGTGTGGAATTGAGTTGAGACAACTCATGAGGCTTATGAGCTGCCTACATGGGAAATTTGAGGAGCTTTGCTCGATAAAGCTCCAGCTAGGAGTACAACATATTTGAGGCAAGCTTACACTAGCATGTGTTGATCACTCATCTGAACTGAGGCAGGGATCCACTCTTTAGGGGGGAAAAATATACCAATTTGTACAGCTGGGGACTTATTTCCAATTTGTACAGCTGGGGACTTATTTCATCGCTCAACGACCCCATTGTTCATCAGTTATCCGAACCTAAGTTGTTGTTATCATCTCTATCATATACGATAATGCTATTCATAGCGCTACCTCGTGATGATTTGGGTTTGTTTCTGTCAATTTCTCTCAATGTTTTGATTTCCCTGATTTTATAAAACATAAATCTAAGAATTAATGGGAAAATGGGAGACATTGGCTTCGAAAGGCTTTGGTTGGGCTTATGAGCTCTGGTGAGATGAGCCCTAAGCCCAAATTTTCAAGCTCAGTAAGCTCGTAAGCTAAGCTTGCATAATAATTAGCTCAAATCAGTTCATTTCACTCCTATTTGGATTGCTTTTCTTTTACTATTAACCTATTGGTCCTTTCGGACTTCAAGGGTTGACCACTGTGCCAGGTGCAGCTATAAAATGTTATCTGGTTGGACTTGATGGTACTGTGAATGTGCATTCTCTTATAAAGTGATTAACACCATTTGATTGGACCTAAGCTTATTGAACAATAAACTTAATCTTGTTATGCCTTCTCTCCAAAGGGATCCCAAAACTTGTACAGAGGATCTTGCATGGTTTTAGTACCCTACTGTTAGCCTTTCCAACATCATCCTCCTTTTTCAACTATGAAACTCAACAGCCCTTGTGCGTTGCAATCAATTTTGCTCTTTGAATGTGCAATCCATATTCAAGTTCCAACTCAGTCCTACACCTTAACTTTTGGATAGAACTTTATTTTTTCTTGTTTTGCAATTTGAATGACTGTATGGTATGCCGGTCTTCAAATTGCATGTCTAATGACTAATGCATGGCTTTATATATCTTGCTCAGAAATTGTGAGAAGACTGCTGAACTTTTGTCCCTTTCTTTGCAAATCACACGATTCTACCAACACTTGTCCTCTCTACTCAGCTGCCCTGCAAGATCACTTGGAAGTTGTCAATGCCATATTGGATGCTGATGCATGTGCAGCAAGAGTTGTAAGGAAAAATGGAAAAACTGCTCTGCATACTGCTGCTAGGTATGGTCTGCTACGCATGGTCAGAGCTCTGATAGAAAGGGATGCAGGAATTGTATCCATTAAGGATAAAAAGGGTCAAACTGCACTCCATATGGCTGCAAAGGGTCAGGATCCTTCAATAGTAGAGGAGTTGTTGCTCGCTGACTGTACAGTGTTGAATGAACGTGACAAGAAGGGAAATACTGCTCTTCATATAGCCACGAGGAAGTCACGCGCACAGGTAATTTTGCTAGTGTTAGTTTGTTAATGGTCTGAGGGGTTGAGACCAAATAATTCTATGCATATATTTTTTTATTTTATGATGCATTTATGGGACACTGATTTTCTCCTTCAATCCTTTGTCTATTTGGTAAAATTTATCGTCTTCCAAATTTTCCTTTTTGTATGTTCACCTGTATAAATAAGCCTTGTTTTCTGGAGATTTCTTTATCAATTTTCCCTTTATTTTCCAAGTTTTCTGTCCCAACTTTTATTTCTGTTGCTCTGCATTGCGTAAACAATGACACTAAAAAACTAATTTTTCATGAATAAAATTTGGACATCAGCTTTCCCATATTCTTAGGCTCCAGCTTGTTCTCAGCCGTGTATTTCTTTTCTTTCCTCTGATAAAGTATCTTATAACAAACAGAGCTCAACCTATATCTGGAAATCCCGCCTAGGGCAGCGTTGGGGGCGGGTCAAATGCTTGTGCCGTTATCCTTTCATCGAACTGTGGAGAGGATATTCCCATCAGACCTCAGATTTGATTTGCATTGACTGCTAGCTACTACTCTATAACAGAAATGGAGGATGATATTGCACACACAGTTCACAGCAAGTTTAGTCTAACAGCACAGTTTGCAAATACATGTGCAAGCCAAATCATGATTCATCAGTTGCTAGCAGTTTGAGGAAGCAATAGCGCTGTCCTGCTCTTGTCTGTGCTCTTTCGATATAACCAATAGACTTCAATATTACTGAGGGGTTTTTTTGGGTGGAAGGGAGAGGGACTTTAAGAAAACGTATGTCATGTGTGGCAATTTTGATCAGTGAAATGCTGTTCCACCTGCTGTCTAAGTTGTCGTCTTGGTTAAGTAAAAGTCGTCAATTTCAATGCTAACCTTGATCAAACCTCTAATTTCAGAAGAGTTTCTCAAAGAAAACCCTAGTTCTGACAGTAACATGAATAAATTGATTTTGAGGGATGATCAACTTAGAATTCATGCACAAAGGATGTTCCTTTATGCTTATTGGATTGGTAACTTTTTTGAACGTGGGTCAGCTTCTGTGACGTGTGAGAAACATGTGCCTTGCGCCTATCCCGGAGGTGCAGTGATGCATGTGCCTTGGTTATGCCTCAGTGAGTCACTGGAATTAGGTGTGCTTGAGGCACAAAGTGCAGTTCTAAGGAGTAGGTATTAGCTGTGTAATATTGTTTTCTTTGCTGCTCACATTCACAAGCTGACGAACCTGGATTGTTTGGGTTATATTGATATTTGTCTTCAACTTCAAAACCTGTACGTTATTTCCTGTGGCACAGTACTTTAGGTCTCTGCCTATTTTCATCCCTTACCGTGTGATTTTTACTATTTGGAACTCCATGCTTTCATTGTGTGTTACTCTATGGATTGCATTGAAATTAGCACTATACCCCATCAACAATTATGACATGAATTTCCACTGTACTGTATGTTTTCTGTTATAGTCTCCAACATATCAATCATGTCACATGCCTCATGTCTCGTATCTTGCGACCTTTAGCCATGTCACAGTGCTAAACTTATTTCCCTTTTGTTTTTCCCCCCTTTTCTATACATGAAAACCTGCAGATAGTGAGCATGTTGCTGAGTTATACATCTCTTGAAGTCAATGCCATTAACAATCAGCAAGAAACAGCTATGGATTTGGCGGCAAAGCTACAGTATGGGGACTCTACACTGGAAATTAGGGAAGCTCTATTAGAAGCTGGTGCTAAGCTTGCCAGGAACGTAGGCAAACTGGATGAAGCTATGGAATTAAAAAGGACTGTGAGTGACATAAAACATGAAGTGCAATCTCAGCTTATACAAAATGAGAAGACCAACCGAAGAGTTACGGGCATAGCAAAAGAACTGAAAAAACTCCACAGAGAAGCGGTCCAAAATGCAACAAATTCAGTGACCGTTGTTGCTGTGCTTTTTGCATCAATTGCTTTCATTGCCATATTCAACTTACCTGGCCAATATGTAATGGATGGATCAGAGGCTGGGAAAGCTAACATTGCTGGATCTATTGCCTTCCGGATTTTCTGCCTGCTAAACGCCATTTCTCTTTTCATTTCTCTCGCTGTTGTTGTTGTTCAGATCACCCTAGTGGCATGGGACACTCAGGCTCAGAAGCAGGTAGTTACTGTCACTAACAAGCTAATGTGGGCTGCCTGCCTAAGCACTTGTGGGGCTTTCTTGGCAATAGCTTTTGTGGTAGTAGGAAATGAAGGATCATGGCTGGCTATCACTGTGACTTTGATGGGGACGATTATGATGATCGGGACTCTTCTGAGTATGTGCTACTTTGTGTTTCGACATCATTTCAAAATTCTGGGGAATGACTCTCAGAGACGCATCAAGAGGGCAAGTGGCAGCAAATCTTTCTCGTGGTCATACTCTATCAATGTTTCAGATGCTGATGAATTCAACTCGGACCATGAGAAGATTTATGCTCTTTGATCTGTGAACCACATCTATGCAAGAGGCTGTCGTATGTGGTGAATTTTTGTGTTATTCCTTGGTTTATTGTTTAGGCTGTGGGCAGCTATCTGACATTTGGTGTGCAGGTAATGTACTGAGGTGCTCCTTTTTCCCACTTCTGTTGTATACTTGGATGTCTAATGTTGTCTGTATGTACAAATGTATGTAATATATGTAATGCTTTCAGTAGCTCACTCTTTCACTTCGCTTCCCTCTCTCCCTTCCCATACCCGAGCATGTTGGACAAACCACCAGCTGACCGAGAACTCAAGCTGGGCTAGTATTCTGTCAACCAAAACTTAAGCCTTTTTGAAAGCAAAACTGATGGAAGCCCAATTTAAACAACCTGTTTATAGGGTCCATCTTTGTCACGGTAAAGGTTACATAGCCTTTGCACGAGTGCTCCAGAGGTAAATCTGCATGCATGTGGATCTCTCTACATTCGAAAGCGGGACTGCACATATGGATCTCTCTACATTGCCCCTTGGCTTGTTTGGCATGAGGCACATGGGTTCAATCTCCACTCACTAAGCCTCCTAGAGAGAAAGTTACCATGAGAGTCGAAGTTTTCCTGCTTTAACTGGTAATCAGATTTGTTGGCCTTCTTTAGCTGTGAATTCTCAGTCCAACTTAAGCGACTGAATCTTCTCTTCTCAGACCTCGCTTATTACTCATGGCACCAATCTCCTTCCCTCTTCAGCCTCTCATTGAAGTCCCTCACGCGGCAGCCTAACCTTCCTGCCCACCATGCCTTATGGTCTGTCATCTACTAGTTGAGGCCAAATCACCCTGGCGCCACGTTCATGGATCAATTCAGGATCACTGTCTTCCTTTGTCTAGCTTTCACTCTCATGTGTGCTTGCTCTGCACTTGATCCGATGCAGTTTTAGAGTTGTTACAGTTGAAGATAAAGGTAGAGACAGAGTGCCGCAAAAAGATGGGAAGTCTGGAACCAACGAAAGTGATGCTATACCAAATAAATTGGGAGAATAGCAAGATGATTAGAAGTTGGTTGCCGATGATCCTTGGAAGGGGAACCTTCAATAGTCATACACTCGTACGTGTAATGTTTCGTTACCTGCTTTTGTTTCATAACCTGTTTTTGATTCATCAGCCGTTTCAATTGCCATTTAATGCTTATTTTGACACGCACTTCTAAACTAGAACTAGTAGACGACAATGATATCGCATTATTTGAACAATTTTTTTCAGCCGTTTTTATGGACATCATGCAATATACTCTCCGAATCCGCTATCTACTTGCAAGGATCTGCTTACATCTAAATCTCCACAAACACTGCTCAAACACAATCCACACTAAGGTTGCATTGTGAGTGCAACACAGTGCGAACTCAACATAATTCCACTTCAATGTGCCTCAAGAGTTCGGCATCATAATGCGCTGGAGTTACAACTCATTACCCAACATTCATTCAACATAAAGGGCAAGGAATATTTCAAAAGAGAAATCACCCTTGCCAGAAACAGACCATATACACAAATTAGATGCAAACTTATTCCAATTTGATGACAGATTAACCCCAACCCCCAAAAAAAAAAAAATTCAACTGCTTTTTTTTTTTCTAAAAATATCTCCTTTTAGCCCACATGGTTTTCAATAAAATAACAGGAACCACTGAGGGCATACAACAAACTTCCCAAAAACCAAAAAAAAGAAAGAAAGAAAGAAAGAAAAAATAATTAGAGCTTGTGAATTGCCCAAGGACATATGGACTTCAAACCAACTACCAGCCCCAAACCTTCCTAATCAAAAAGAGGAAAGATGCTAGAACAAATATACAACTTTACAAACAAATACCATGTCTCATTAGCCCCTGCAATCATGAGATGGAACTATAGGCTTTGGAGAAATGAATATGACCTAATTACAATTGCAACTGCCCGGGACCTTTTCTAGAAGTTCTCTGTGGAGATTGGTTGCTGTCTGTACCAGATTGCAGCTGCCCGTTTCCTTGTGCTGTTTGGATCACCTGGTGTATGTAATATCACACAATGGAACAGAAAAGTATGTAACTATAGATTGTAGCATTAAGTGTATCGTCCAAAAAAATGTAGATGGCGGTTAAAGTACCGGCTGGCGGCTGTGAGGAAGACTATCCAAGGAGTAACTCAATTGGAATCCCAAAACATATCATTTGGGAAAAAAATATTTTCATGTTAAACCCTTATTTCTCGCTAAGTTATGTCCAAGTCTAATTAATCTTCAAAGCACTTATTTCAGCTGGGAGTGTCTATTTTTGTCATTAGGACGGACACACACAAATTGGGTATTAAACTCGTTCAAACATCAGCAACATATGGCCTTCAGTTGAGTTTTTGATCTGCCTTTTTTTTGGGCGGCAATCTATAAGGCACTCCTGTGTCTCAAACAATTATTTTCTATTCATCTTTTTGCGTAACTCCAATGACGACCCTACATCAGCAAGCACATATACTCTCCTAAACTTATTGTATCCACAGCTCAGATGTGCTAGGCTCCAGCTGATGCACGACAGGTTTTATGGTGGACAAAATTGCGGAATTTTAGGAGTTTTAGAAAACTTGATGAACAGTATGGGGGAACAGCAAATAAAAGACAGAATTCTTCGGAATCCACCTAAAGAAAACCTGGGAGATCTACCTAGGGGCTGTGAGGGTCCACTCAAAAGGAACTATGAGTCCACGTGGCTAAGGAAAGCAATAACTAGCTGGAAATTTTCTGATTTAATTCATTTAGCTAAAATAGTACCTAAACAAAGCTTATATAGGCCTAGAAAACCTTGGTGAATAAGCTAACCTTAACCCCTAAACTATATCTCATCTTCCTAGCAACATTATCAGCTAAAATAATAAAAAGTAGACTGCTGAAAATGGACCTATGAAAATTAAGGTAAAATAGAAAATCTCCCATAAGGTCTCACCTTAATTTAACTCTTATACCACTTATAAAACAATCCTAGTAATTAAAATTACAAACTTTGGACAAATAAGCAGAAACTATAAATAATCTTACGCTATAAGCTCAAAAGATGCATACATGCATTCCATGCATCTCATAACAAGTAAATATACTGCATTTGTATAGAACGCAAATGACCTGACCTTAGAAGCATTGTCCTCTGGGATATGATGGTGACTCTGGACCAGCATGTATATTTCAAAAGGATGCTATGTAAGTTAATGTTGAGTTTTTAAGAAATGAATCCTTTAAAATGCCCAGAGTGACCCAGCTGGGGTTGCTCAGCTTCTCATTCTACTATTTTCTAGCGGATACCTGAAGACTTGCAGACTTCCCAAAAATACAGGGGCTCCACATAAGATTTCCCTTTTCTAAAGTGATTAATATTGACCTCCTCTTTCTTATTTCTCATTCCCCTGATGTTATATATCTTTTGCTTGCTAATCGTTAGACTTTCTTTTTAATTTCCCTTTGTGGAACGTAAAACGATTAACTCTTTTTCCTGCAAAGTCATTGTCAAGGCCAAAGAGACCTGCCTACAGAGGATTCGATTCGCTCACCTAGGAAGGTGGTTTCTCACAGGCACAACTATTTTGAAGTATCTCATGATTTTTGTTTTTATTTGGTGGAAGTATCTCACGATTTTTTAATTACCTCTTCTCGTTAAGAAACATCAAGTTACTTCCGGGGGGGGGGGGGGCTTGGACTAAGGGATTCAGTCCAATGTCTATGGCTTTTGACTGGTTCGACTAGACTGGAATTGTGCAAGTGAAGTGAAGTCCAATATCTAAGAAAAATGTAAAATTCATGCTTTATACTTAAATCAGTCCAGTCTGCGATTGAATTGACCGAGCAAATCCCCATTTTCAGCTGTGTTCACAGGTTGATCCTGACATTGCAGACATCGTATCTCCAGATCTCAAAGCAAAGCTTAACTGGATAGACGACCAGGATTTGCAATAGCAATTTTTTTTTTTTGCGGGGGCGGGGGGTGGAATTACACTAGCAAAGCTTTGCCGGATTTCAAGTTTCTTCAGATTTAATAACAGCACATTCAAGCAGTAAACTGAAATCAAAGAACACAGCATAAATAGAAAAACAAAGAATCAAGTGCACGCTAAAGGTAGCAGTTAGAAAATTACCTTAGAAGCTGAAGCACTATGAGACTTTGCTTGTGATTTAGCAAGTGCACGATGCTGTCGCTGCATCTTCTCAAACTGTTGCAGCCTCAAAGCAAAATTTATTCCCTGTTTGTCGTGCTTCATCTCACCATCCTGCAGAGGTATATGATTTGGACCCCTTATGTGGGAGGTTCCAAAGGACGTATTCTGAAGTTGCTCACCGCTGAAGGAGTATGAAGGTACAGTTTTCAATCGCGTCCGCAACATTTTAAAAGCTGCGCTTTGCTGCAGGCATAGGTCGTTCAGATGAATTAAAAGAGGTGAATACATCCATCAGGCAAGAGACAACAGGAATCTCATTTAAGCATAGTTTGTACAGTTGCGGTGTAATAAATAGCTATAGGAATTATATTGGTTGGATGAAATGAAACCCTCCTAGATGATAGAACTATTTCATGCAGAGACATTTATTGTGAATATATCACACAAAGCTTAGCGGTACAATGGTCGAGCGGGTTACTGAATGTAGGAACAGAAGTTTAAACACCGCCAAACACCACACTAACTACGAACTAAAGCTCACTGATTAAGTGATTATCAGTTGAATAGTTGAGCTACCACAACAAGAATAAATAAAGTAAGAATTTTTCAATATAGCTTTTGCATGTTATACTCGTAAATGATGCAAACCCTTCCAAGAACCACGACACCCGAAACTATGATATATTTGAAAAGAGTGCCACTAGGTTGGGTGCCAACCAAGTCATCCACTTTTTTTTTTTCTTTTTTTTTTGGGTAAGTAATGAAGAGGTATATTAAAAGGACACCAAGGGGATGTCACCCATTTACAAAAGGGGCAAATACAAAAACATTATGCCCTTAAGCTCTCATCCATAATGCAATCGACAAAAGCCAAAAATTTTAAATTTTTGTTACCACTAAGCCCGACAATCCAACTATACAACAACCTCAAAAAATAGAGCCTAAAATCTTGAAACGGTAAGACTTTGTCGTCAAAGATACAACAATTTCTCTCCTTCCACATAGCCCACCAAATAGCCGAAGGAACCATGTTCCTAACTCCAAGGACCCAACTTTTCTTCATCCTTCTCCTCCAAACCACTACCACATCTCTTACATTAGAAGGTTGAACCCAACTAATCCCCAACCAAGTCATCCACTTATCCCTGTATTAAAACCTTTTTCACTTTGCAGGATGGTAGGTTACAGTAGTGAGGTCGAGATGAACAGCTTCTCAACCCCTCTGCCTCTGCCTTTCTGTCTGCACTCCTAGGAAGTCCTGCATAAGCTGACTTGCACAAACACCCACTAGGACCTATTGGTATTTACATACCAAATCAAACAATCATGATTTCTCTCAAATCGATTTAATGTAACAGATCACTTCCATGTCAATTTAACATTGTTGCAATATAAATCAAGAATAACAGCATGATTCTACTGTTAGCCAAATCACAAGTATTCACGACAGCTCAACATGCAAGTCCCTTCTCCCTGGAAATTGAGATGACAAAGATGCCGTTTCCAAAGAGTGTTCTCCTGAAAAGGTTACCTGGGGAAGCAGCATGAGCAGGCCATACAAGGCTTTCAGTAACCATGGATATCTTCCAGGCTCCAGAAGCTACAACAAACACAGAATCCTGATTAATTCTTTAAAACGTGAACCTTACCATGCAATGTCAGAATAAGGGTGACAGAGAACCTGGAACTCACATCAATTTGATACAAGAAGCAGTAAATAGGACATTATGGGGAACTCTTCAGTGTTATTTCAGAATTTTTAACTAAAACTAAAACATAGTGATTGGCTTCGCTATCAAAGATTCGGAGAACTAGTCTTGTGTCTTGATAATTACTATGAGAAAAGCAATTATCGCAAGGGATTTAAATGTGGGACAAGTTATATTGAGGAAGTCAATCTAACCAGTACCCCAACTTCAATGTCTTCCAAGTTCCAAGTGACTGTGATCATAGTTGATATGAATGCTCTAACCACTAGAATTCAAGCTTAAAAAGGCTGCTCAAAGCAACTTTTTCACAATTTGGGAAGGGGATAATGATTACTACTACAACTGCTACAGTTTTTTTTTAAAAACCTTTTTAAAATGAGTTTCAGTTTTTTCTGAATTCAAAAAACTATTTTCTGTCAGATTTAGCCCCCTGTTTTTGTTCGGGACGGGTTTATTGAAGATGACACTGTTGCTAGCTTTTTTTAGCAAGCTTAATGATGCCAAGCTAGGAGACTCTCCACATGATATAGTAAGATGGGATTTGGATTCTAAAGGGGACTACACAGTTAAATCATATTATTTGAAGCTCCTACATTTGAATTTTCCATCAGATCTGTTCGTAGGAGGGTTCCCTCACAAGCTCATTTGGAGGTCTTTGGCCCCTTTAAAAGTTTCTTTTTTTCTTTGGGAGGAATCACATGGGATGATTTTGACTAGTGACCATTTGCAAAAGAGGGGAAAGATCTTGGTGAATAGATGTTATCTGTGAACAGGGAGCATCAGTGGGTCACTTGTAGCTTTATTACCAGCAGGTTAGGGCACTATGGGAGCTTGCTTTTAGTTGTTTGGGCATTTGTCAGGTCTCTTCTAACTCCATTATAAACCATCTTTTGGCTTGGGAGGATTACTTTGGTAGGAAAGCTAAAAAGAAGGCCATGTGATTTTTCAATTTTAGGAGCATTGGGACAGAGAATCCGAAGGGTCTTTCAAAGCGACGAAGCTTCCCTTCAACACTTAAAAGACAATTTCATCATGCTCTTTATTTTTGGGATTAAGGGAATTTTTGCTCATCTTTTAATGTGGTCGACTTTGTGCATAGCTTGCATATTGGTTGTACATAGTCTTTTGTAGGATGCTTTCCTTGCATCCATCCTTGGATCCTTTTTATTTATTACACATATTTTTCTTTAAACAAAAAGGGTATAATTTCAATTAGTCTGTTTGACAACTTTCTCCCCATGGTACTCTAAGGGGTTTCATTCAGCATGGTACAAACTTGGAGAACGTGATTGTTAGAAGAGTTATTCAAATCTCTGATCTACCCATGCGGTTGAGAGTCCAATTTCACCGGGCTATTACTCTCTCCCCAAAAGGTCGGTCTAATGGGGTGTAGAGCACCATCGCTTATAAGCTCAGGACCCTCGCATCACTTATCCTATATGAGATTCTTATTCATGACATTCTCTCCCACCCAATCATGTGATGCCCTTGTTATAGATTGCCCTCCTGCTTACCCCATTCTTTCGGAGCGCTTGGCAAGACATTGAAGTCGGGTCTGGGTTGGCTCTGATACCACTTGTTAGGGGGTCATTATTCTCTCCCCAAAAGACCGGTCTTGGTGGGGCCTGCAGTGCCACTGCTTATAACCTCAGAACCCTTCTATCACTTATCCGATGTGGGATTTTTATCCGTCACATTCTCCCCCACCCAATCCTATGATGCCCTCGTCACAGGTGGGGCCCCCTTCCTACCTCAGTCCGTCGAAGCGCTTGACGAGACATTAGAGTCAGGTCTGAATTACCTCTGATACCACTTGTCACGGGGTCATTCTCTCCCCAAAAGGCCAGTCTTGATGAGATGTGCAGCGTCACCATTTACAAGGTCAAGAACCTCCCATCACTTATCCGATGTGGGATTATTATCCATGACATCAGGCACGACTACTATAACTCACTTGGTGGTCTCTCCCATGCAAAGGCTAAATGAATAAAGAAATGTGAAAACTACGGGTTTACTTGAGACTGATTTTGTACTCTTAGGAAGTGGTATTGATGTGTTTCAGACATAACTAAGAGAGTTTTCCAAGTTGTAGAATCTGATAAGTAAGACTACGTTCTGTACACAGTGCTCCAGTTTTGGAATGTCAATGAAAGCTAACTTTATTTCTCATTAGCGACAAAAAAATCCAGCCAACATAAAGGGAATCTGCAAGTCAATGAAAATTCAAATGAAGTAAATTGGGCAACAATTTGACTTGCATGTGAGATTACTTCAAGATGTAGTACCTGCAATCTCAGATAGGCAAAAATTGGAGTCTCCAGTAAGCGAATCAATTTATCAAGCTGGACCAAGAATTTAACATTGATATCTTCTTCCACCAAAGACTGTATGACAGTGCATGCATGCTGGTATGCCTATTGAAAAGAATTACATGAATTAGCATGCAAAGAGACAATAATGTTGTAGAGATAGATCCGACTAACAATTACCTGAGCTAATAAGCACAGACTAATGATTGCCATAGGTGAATGGCACCACGAAGCATATAACGCATGAAACAAATCTCTCCCAGCACCTTCGACCAGGGATTCCTTCAGAAGTTCCCGCAGCTCTGACAACTCGGACGACGTCAATAGTATCAAATTTAAAGCCTGTAAATAAAGAGATATCTCAGCCCGGAACACAATTTTGTTTAATGAGTTAAAAAAAGGTATTAAAATTAGACACCAAGAGAATTTCACCCATATACATAAGGGGCAATTATAAAAATATCACGGCCCCAAGTTCGTGCATAATACTATCCAAAAAATCCAACAAATTTAAATTTGCTCCACAGTTGAGCGCTTGGCTCCAGCTATAAACATTCTAAGAGAATAGCGATCAAATTCTTGATAGGACATAGCTTTCCCTCAAAATTCCGGAACACAAACACAAATACAGCACATTGACCATCACAATAGACCTAGCTCAACACTGTTCAGCACAATCAATTCGTTAACTCCTCAAAACCCAAGATAAAAGTGTCCTCGTGCTTTCTTCAAAATACTCACAGGGATCATCACGAATTATCACCATAAATGATTCTTGTTTCCTTTTGGAGCTGAATTAGAGGCTACCATTATTTATTCATGAACAAATTTCCAATAACCAAAAGATTAAGACAGGAAATACAATCATGCTGGGATCAGCCTTTTTTCTTTAACTATAATACAATGAAAGGCAACATGCTGTGACAATTAACAAAGCAGCTAAGGATGTATCTGTGCAACAGGCAATGCAGAGAGGGGAACAGGAGACTAGCAATGCACTGCAGCCAGATGCTGACCTGAATGCCTGACCAAGATGAGAAAGACCTAACAAATAAAAGCATGTAACAAGCTACTAGATGGCAATTCAGACCTGAACCATTATGGAAGCAAAATCAAGATCAGCTTCCTTCTCAAGGATAGCAGAGAGCTCACGATATACTGTTTCAGCTCCCAAAAGTACACACAGCCGCCGAATTATCAAGGCACCCCGTCTGATTAAAAGATGAAGAAAATTATTTGAGACAGACATGAGAAGTTGTATGCCTTGGACAGAGCAACACCACAATGCTCTCGGTTTCTAACTTACAGATTACATCAAAGAAAGAAGTCAGAGGGGAAGACTTACTTTTCCAGAAGAGAATTGTCATTCCGAAAGTTATCAACCAAGAAGACAACAAGATCGTGAAAGTGCTTTGTGTCTTTTGCTATCTGGGCATGCACTTCAAGCACTAGAAGCACAACCTAGGACATACAAACCACCAGATTTGTGTCATCAGAAATATATCATATTAAAGAGCCACCGAAGATAAAGCTCAATAGAAAAAGAACACCAAGAGAGGCAAAATGAAATGGAACACAACTGAAGTTCTACTAATCATACATACATAGGGGCCATCTGGACTTGTATTGTCACATAACACTCTCACCCATCAATGAATTCTATTTCATCAGCAGAAGGATCCTCAAATGTATGTCCTCTCAAATTTTTCAAATGATGTTCGAAATTTGAAAGGCATTACTCCTCATAAACAATTGAAATGTACGATATGTAATGGCAAGAAATCAATGAAGGTATACCACCAAAACCTGAGTACAAAGAAATTTACCTTATCTGAAGGATCAGAGAGAGCCTTCAACAGCGTGTCAAATATGTCACCCAGGAAAGATAAGACCTGTTCAAAGTGCATGGAATATTAAGATCAAGAACGAAACAAGGCCTACAAAATGAAGCAATTAAAAATGTCAGTGATATTAACTATAATAAGCAACTGCCTCAACATCTAGCCAATGTCCTACAAAGTGAAACAGGCATAATAGAAGACCCCAGGAAAAAAAATTATTTGTTATGAGTGGCCCATATCCAGAGAGGCATAGACCTCAACTTGTAAAGCCTAAGCAGCCAGCAAAAGGAAACGAGAAGCAAACAAATTGCAGATACCTAGGACTTATGGAAACTCTACAAGTCATATGGTCTCAATACTAGCTATCTGAGAAGCACGGACACTAATACGTGATACGGATAAGACACGGCACCAACACGCGGACACGTGATTTTTCTGAAAAGTAGGACACGACACATACAGTGGATACCGAATGGTTAGAAAATATTTCTTCTATTACGTATGTATTCATAATTTGTTTTATGTCTTTATCCTTGGGATGATCATGTTTGGATGAGAACAACAGCAGATTGTTCATAGTATGTGCATTTTACAACTATCAATAACATGACCTAATTTCTTCATATTGTCTATATGTTCTGCATTCGTTTGAGAGTGTCCAAAGAGTGTCCAAGAGTGTCGGTGTCTAACACGTGTGTCGGACACGGATACTTGAAGTCGTAAAGAGTGTCTGTGCTTCTTAGCTAGCTATGAAAGGGCGGTAAAACTTGAATGAAACTGCAGTTAAACCACTTACACAACATCCAATTGATACCCCAAGAGTGTTTCTTTACTTTTGATAATAAACAATGTAGATCTTCATACAATGTAACACTAATTTCCACAATTAAAAAATACAAATTATGAGCACAAAGCCTGATGCTACCTGTGGCCTTAAATGTACTCAGCCAAAAGAATAGCAGACTACAACAGCACAATAATACCTTGACTGCCGATGAAGAAATACTCAGCAACAGTGCATCTTTAGCACAGGTATGCAATGCAAGTGTTAAAAATTATTATTTTACTCTCATTGGCCAAATGAAAAAAAATTTGACACTCTGTCAGTGCAAAAACTAAATTATAACAGGAAACTTCACAAGCTGAAATTCCAGGCCACTAAGCTGACAGCTATTACCATAGGTAGAAGTATAATATAATTTAGAAAAGGTGGTAGCACAGCAAACTAACAAGATGAACTTAAGAACTGAACTATCACAGACGATTAGACAAAATCGAGGGGACATTCCTGATAGAGATCCTGTATATAGATACCTCATCATGATGCTTATCCAGAAGAGC
The DNA here is from genome assembly GCA_029747015.1 of Carnegiea gigantea. NCBI lineage: Eukaryota > Viridiplantae > Streptophyta > Magnoliopsida > Caryophyllales > Cactaceae > Carnegiea > Carnegiea gigantea. The sequence continues at coordinate 1,585,223 of JAKOGI010000036.1, read as the reverse complement.
TGAAATCCAGTGCAGTGCTTCAATCCGAGTAGCCTCCCATTCACTAGATAAATGCCTGGAAATGAATAGCAAGACAAAAGACAGTATACTTCAGAAAAGGGACACTTGACAAGCCAACTCCAAAAGAGGATATCTACATTTTCCATCCAGGGATTTATCTGACAAGAAAAAGAACTTTTAGGATTCAACCCATAAAAAAGTAAAGAAAAGAACAGCTGAAACACATGCTCTGTGGGAATGCTAGAGTTTCTTCAAATCAAATGGGACCACACCTCTTGGCAACAGCAAGAATTGCTCCCACATCAAATCCATCACTTGGAGCAGCTCTGATTGCAAGAAGTTCATCATTGGTTTCCCGAGCAACCTTACAAATGTAAATTTTTTTTTGCCGGGGGGGGCGCGGCGGGGTTAGCATGAGTTTCACATATAAACTATTGCACGCATCAAAGCATAAACAAGGTGAAAATAAGCTTACAACTCTGATTTTCTCTTCCTTATCAGAGATGCAAGGCAATATGGCTCCTAGTATGTCAGCATAATACGGAATGAGTTGATCCCCACCTAGTTTTACAAACTCATTTATCTACAAAGTTAAGAAGCACCAAATTAATAATATAACCAATGAAACTTGAAAGATGTGGTAAATGCACAGTGAGACTGACAGAATAAGTACATCAGCAACTCATAAGTAGTCCTTGAAAACCAGAGTCGGCATTATTCTTCAAAACCTTACCCAGGTGATGGCAGTCTGTCGTGTAAATTCATCAGGAGAACCTGCTCTTTGCACCAAAATTTCAGCCATGCGACCGTAATCTACAGACTTTGACAGTGCAAGCAGTATCATCAGAAATTGAACACACAAGACGAAAGACAAATTTGTCCAGGAGCAGGATGCCTCAGTTCCTGACAGGGTAATATATTTATAATGGAATAAACTTTTGAATAGGCTCATCATGGGAAGTAGGATGCTTACTGGGGAGTTCTTGATCTCTTGGAGAAACTCTGATAGTGCTGAGTCAGCTTGTTGTCGTATTTCATGGCTAGAATCGCTTAACATGTTAAACAAACCTGAAATTCATCATATCCCATGAAGAATTGCGGAATTCTTAAATGAAAAGAAGGGCACAAGAAAGATTCAAAAGTATAAGAAACATATTCGTACCATCAAGGAAATCGGGAAGAAATCCTAGCATGTCAATATCTGGAACACTGTCCAAGACGGTAATCCATCCAACCAAGAATTGGCGGACATAGGGATTTAAGACATTCATGCGCTCCCTCAGCAAAGGTATGAATTCCTCAATGCTTCATATAATGCATAAAAACAGGTACAAGATATTGTCAGAGCATGCAACAGACGTTCCTACAGAAAACTTGTAAATGACATTTGCATGAAAAGTGAATTTCAGAAACAATCAGCTGCCTCACCTGAATTGATCACTTTCTGTAACAATATCCTGTTCAACAAGGTCAAACCTAAGATTATCTCAATGGATAGCTTCGCTCAGATCATATCAAAAGCATGGGAAGAATGCCTATACCTTTACAAGCCGATCCAATAGATGAGCGGCACTCTGTACATTAGCATCTGAATCCGCGGATAGCTTGCACAAAGCGTCAAATATCTGGTTAAAGAACATGATAAAATCCCCCCTTACAACCTGCAAAGAGAACAGGGATCAGTGAGCTCTGAAAACATACTGCACCAAAAACAAAGAGAAGCATTCCATTCTCACCTTGGCAATGTTATACAAAGCTTCACATGCATAATACCGTACTCTACTATCTTGGTCAGAAAAGGACTTAAGCACAGGCGGTACAATTTGCTGTCAATTGCAAGTAACAGCAGTAAGTAATAAATTAGAGACAAATGCTGTAAATTTAGCAAGGGAAAAAATACGTAATTGCCTAAAGAAGCAGTCACATATGCTTGCTTAAACTCATCTCAATTGCAATGACCCCCTTATGTCTAGAACATCATAATGAATAGCAAACAGCATAATCTCTCCCATGTTTGCCCAAATCAAAAAATAAAATGAAAACAAAGAAAACAAAAAAGAATCATGGTTTCAACACCACATAAGCTTACACTATGGCCATTTTTGTCCCTTTCTGGTGAAAAAGAACGTTTGGATAACAAATAAAGGAAACAGTGGCAGGGAAGGAAGATAAAAAGACTTGGATTAATTTAAAACCTTAATTTCGGAAAAGAAAGGAAGGGAACAGGAGGGTGAGACCCAACTAAGAATTTGCCTATAATTTGTCCACTTTCCATGAAGCTAAAACAGGCACTTTCGGCAAAAGCAGTCCTTCACACCCCCACCGCCCAGGGGGCAGGTTTGGTTTGGTTTGGTTTAAGTATTATGGATTATTCTCTCAATTGTCAAGGGCTCACCATTGACTCATGAAATTGAAACAAGGCTGATGCGCAATGCAACAGCTACATTGTCGAAGTTTCTGAAGTTATCATGATTATTGAACCCCACTTTGAAAATGTGAATGGCAATTTGCACATAGGACAGTGCATATCATTTGATATTTCAAATAGGGCGCAATGTCCATTACTCCAATTATTATGCCTATTAGAACCACAGATACATTTTTTTCAATCACCATATTTCTATTTATCTATATTGCGCACCTAAAGCATATTCGGCTATATTACATTAGTATTATACTCCTCTAAAACAAAGAAGTTATGTTAGTATTATCATTGCCAATCCAAAACTTCACTAGTACCCAGTGCACAAGAGGGAGGGAGGGACACCTTGCTGAATCTTACAAGCAATTCACAACATAAAAGTGACAAGTTGCTCCCCGCAAGCATAACATGATTTTGTAACTGTTATTGCTACCATGCAACCACAATTTAGTTTATCGTTAATGGCCTTTCGTTGGGTTCCATGGGTTGTGTGAAAATGTGAATGTAAAAAGAGTATCAATTCAAAATGCATCACAACGGTTATCTTAATTAAGTACTGATTACAAATGTTGAATACACTATACAACATTGTCCCTCTTCTAGCTATGCTCTTCGTGAGATGTATGCAATTCTAGATCAATTTGTGAAACAGACATCTATCGGATTAGTATAACTAACAGTGTCCTCATAAATTGACCAAGTTATCGCCAAGACTATCTTCCCTTTTTCATAGTGTTATGAACGCAGATGAAGTTGCTTAGGAAGTGGTGGAGGTAGTAAGGTTGAAAAAAGCAAACGCACGGTTATCAAATTTTGAGAAAGCCTGTGAGATACTAAGATGGAAGTGGGTTTCATAGAGGAAATTTTGAAGATAAGCTTTTAGGGACCAAGGGTAACAAAGGAGTATCATCATGCCTCCATCTAGATTATATTTCTTATTTTTTTACCAAGGAAAAAGCAGTTTATGGTTATATAAACTAGATGACCCAAGAGGATTGGACGCTAAATCCTACAATGAAGCTGATCACAACCCAATTAGGCTATCAACAAATCAATTACAGCAATCGAGAGGATACAAAGTTTCAACATTCCTTCTAGATAATAGTCAACTATCCTCTTAAGCGTTAATTTGATAATGGAGGATTGAGACAAAGTAACCCTTTGATATTGCAGTCAGTGTCTTCAGTAGGATGTTGAATATGAAATCTGTTATATTGTAAAAGGATTTACGAGAAACAATATTCTCCCATCCCAAAAAAAGAAAAAGGGAAAAAAAGAGAGGGATATAACAGATAAAGAAGAAATAAAATTGGAAATGTGATGGTCTGATGGAGCACTCACCATTCAAGTGGAAGGGGTCGGGAGTTCATAGCCATCACTTGCAAGGTTCCCTCACCCTTTTCCCCTTTCCTCCTTGCAAGTAGGCCCCTTACCAACCTTCCACCTCATGGCTGGGCTAGCCTAGCCAAAAAAAGATATGGTAAAGGGATTCCTATTTCTCACCTTAGGACCCCTTTTCTTTTTAATATGATGAAACAAGAGCTGATAAGTATTGTCACCACTTTCCCAGTCTTTGATACCATCTTCAGGCCTAGGGTCGATCAGAGTGAATTCTAGCTTTGATTACCATAACACCCTCACTCATGGTTTTACTTTTCTTTAGCACAATAATGGCCATAATTTTTAAGTAATTCCTTCTAATACCCTGTGACCTCTCATATTTCCACCAATCACACAAAGGCTTATTTTAGGTAGAATAACTTCCAAAGAATCTCAATGAGAACTTACCAAGATTGACCAAAGAGGCAGAAAATTTAATGCCTAACTTCAATCCATGTTCTCAATGCTAGCCATGGATTGGTGGGTTTGGAAGGTCATCCCATTGGCTCTTTGGTACAGTAAGTGGAAGGAAATGAATTAGCAGATAATTGGGGGTAAACTCTGTCTTATTAACAGTTAAAGCTCACGTTTCATGAAAATCATAGCGTAAAGTGATCCGCGATAAGTTACATTTGATGTTGATGGAGTTGTGGATAAAATTAGTAATGATAACTTGAGGACATGATGAATTTTATTTCTCTTCCCTTCTGTAATGGGTGACAATCCTTTGGAGTCCTAACATTTGTTTCATACTCATCAAGAAAAAGATTTTCCAGAAGGGGATTGCTGTTTGCGACTGATAAACTTGTAGCTACCAATAAAAATTCTCCATCGCCATGGAACAGTCACAAGAAGGTAAAATGAATACAATCAGTCGAAACAAGCAAACTACAGAGCATTACTAAATAAGCTGGATACTTGGCAAGTTAGAAAGTAAACAACAGAAAGATTGATAACCATCAGAAGAAGCATACTGATCAAATAACTGGAGTTGCAATCATTAGTAGTTCCAGAATAGAAAGATTTCACTCGGAAGTTTATAGATCCCAATCAAGACCACTTTGCATCTAAAAGGACTTGAATCTCCAAATTTTTTGCCACATCCATAACCACTGATGTAAAAGAAAAACAATTTTCCAGACAACTGAATCCTGACCTCAAGATGCTGAGCTGCCTCTGTGGTCAGACCAACTGTTGCTGCAGCTAATCCAATCAATCCACCCTTAGTCACACAAAGCAAACAATAATTTAGCACACATTGTTGCACTGCAATCCAATCAACCCACAAATCCAAATTTCAATCAAACCTTCCGATGATTCGCCTGCGGTGATAAAGTGAAGTCTTCAGTCAACAGCTTGATCACAGCCGTAATCTTTTCATGATCTCCAGCTTGAGCCAATTGCTTCACTATCCCTTCAAGCTACCAACCACCAGACCCCCAAAAAAAAAAAAAAAAAAAAAAACCACTCAACAAATGAATCAACAAACAACGACAAGAATTAGGGTTTTCTAATCTCAGTGATGAACAACCTCAAGAGCAGCGTTCTTCCGCTTCTCGTAAAGCTTATCGGCGAGATTCCTAAGCACTGATGCCGGAATAATCGAAAGCGCGTCCGCCATTGCAGGAACTCAGAGAGAAAACTCTTCAACCCTACGCAAACAAACTATTGCTGCTTGCTGATTGATTGATTGATTGACTTTTCTCTCTCCTCTAGATAAGATTAGGGACACCATCAAGTTCGATGAGGAAGAGCAGCCGAAGCATGGTGGTAGTGGTGGTTGACGATTAGGGTTTTTCTCGTCCTGATCGAAGAACTCATTTATGGCGGAAAATCTTGACAAGACCTTTTTTGGGTTCCAAATCAAACCACAGATCTACCAAATTTCCAACGCCCCATTTTGTTTCAATTTCATCTTTGAAATTTCTTAATTTCCTCGAACACCTTCGCTATTGTGCGATATCAATCCCCCGATGTTTGGTCACACTGAAATATTATTTTTGGGGGAAAATTTATACTAAATAACCACTTATTTGACCCAAATATTGGTCTTTGTAAGAAAACTTTTAGATTACCTTTGTCTCTAGTCATTTATATATAAGAGCTGGTAATATTGAAAAGATATTTATTTAATGACTAAAATTAAATATTTAAGTCAGAGTTTATATTCAATTTGTCTCTTCTCTTGCTGACATTTCATTTAAAGACTAGAAAAAAGGCTTCAACAATATGCATTTTAGGTATCGATACATTTATTATATATATAAAATGTTCTTGTGTGATAATATATCAATTTTTAAAATAAGTTATCACAATACTGGATAAAGTTGTCTTACTTAATAAAAATTATAATACACAAGAAAAGGATGGTTCAGTAATAAAATAGGGTTAATAAAGGACGATTGATCTCAAATAAAAATATTATAAGACCATCTCATATAAGAAATTCGACATTGTGAATCAAAACACTAAATAAAAGGAAAATCAAAGAACACATTTAAGAATAAAGAGAGAAAAGGACTCAAAGAGAGCTTTAAATTTGACAATTTGATGTATCATGTTTTGAAAATAAAACTTTATAAATTTACCCAATTTATCATTATTTATACCTTCTTATCGAAATTTAAGCTAATGAAAGTATTTTCATGCATATAACTATATATCATGCACCATTTTACATAATCACGGATTAGCTTTTTGAATATTTACTATATGAGATGGCATACATTTTCCTTTGTTTTGTATGTCTAAGGTGCATTCAAGTATAATTACATCCCCATGATAATTGGTGGCACAAAAGTTCAGTACAAGGGGATATCTTTTTGTGATTTAACATGAATTGCAATCTCATAATCTTACAAGGTACAATTTCATGATTAAGATTTTTTTGACCTGTGAAATCTCGATTATTGGATGGATGAATGCAAGATTATAATCTCTGTCTAGTCACAAAGGATCCAAATACTAACAAGAGACAATAAATTCAACACGTAAAAACATAAAATGCACCCATGACATCATATGATAACCCATGCTTTAGTGTAATAACAAATCATGAGAACTGTATGTTTTATGTGAAAATTGTATTGTGTAATAGTGACAAACTATATTAACACAAAAATGCCCAAAATGATTTTTGCTTGTTTAAACCCTATTTCAAGTGACTTTTTGAGAATACATTGGAAATGCTTCTCTACTTCTCAAATCTTCCCACCAAAAAAAAAAGAAAAACGAAAAAAGAAAGAAAAAAGAAAGAAAAAAGAAAAAAGAAAAAAGAAAAAGCAAAAGCTTCTGTACTTGTTAATGGTAACAATGAGTATATCACTATATCTCAAATCTCTCCACACCTGAATTTGAATAGATCTACACTTGGTCTAGCTGCTCAGAACCCTCGCTTGTTCATCCAAGCTTAGCCAGACAGCGTACAAGATCTGCATGCATGGCATGGCCAGCCTACAACAAAGAGAAATATGTTAACCTGAGCTCACAAAAGACAGTCACGAGAGTGCATGTTGATTACCAACTGACCTCCCTCACCATGCAAACATAAAACACACGCTGTAACAGTCTTGTTATCTACATATATCCCTGCTTCCTAGGATTCAGAAGATAAGCATCATTGTACAGTGCATCACAGGAATGAAATTGTAAGAGACATGGCCTCTGCCGTTGCAAAGAGGAAACCACTCTCTGAATTCGCAAAATGTGATTGCACTTACTGAATATACATGCCCCGGTTTCCACGGACTTGCATTGCTCTAACCAAAACTGAGCCGTGTCTTAGCATGACACAGAAGCTCACGGCTCTAAACCCTCACAATCCCCCGCCCCTTTCTAGGACAATTTGGTCATTGATCGTCATTCAATGCCATGTATTATAGGAATTAAAGACTGTTAAAGCAACGGCTCAACTTAAAGAAATGGTTCCACTTACTGTAACAAGTTGAGGTGTTAGGCATCATATGGTTAATACAGGAACAGACAGGACCAAAGTAAACATGGATCAAGTTTATCTGATATTATCCACAGTACCATTGCTACAGAAACAGATCCACTTACTAGTTACTACATTAAATCTTCTTATTTATGTTTCATCTTTCCCCCCTGTTACCCTGAGAAGGGGGAATCACCCCCTTCCTAGTGGAGTTTTGTATAATACGCTCCGTATGGGACTGGCAGGGCCATACTGGGAACAGATCAAGTACAGTCTATCTGGTCCGCGGTTGCCAGTAACGGCACATCTTGTCCCTAGGTACAATCCCAATCTGGACCAGTGGAACTGACACAAGACTATTTGGACATCGGGAGACAATCTGACTAACATAAAAGATTAAAATGAACAATCACGTTGGGGGGCTCACATCAGTCTACCATGGAACTTCTATGCCTTATACAATGACAACTCAGATGCACAATGACAATAATGACCCATTGTGATCCCACTACTCGCAAGAGGCACTACTGTAAAAGATATGCAACAGAATAAGTTTGAGAAAATCACCTTACACGCAACAATATGTGCCACTGGAAGTCCTTGACTACCTGATCTTGCAAGCATAGAAAGATCTCCAATGAGATCCAAGACTTTGTGGCGACAAGGTTCGTCATGGAAACGCAATGGTGGATTTAACCAGCCTTCAGAGGCACTGCACAAGCATAATCCCCCTGGTTAAAGTACTCCATGTGAACATTTCAAGCTTCTATATACAAAACATGAAATCAAGGTCTTATAATAGGGTTTAAGCTGATCAAATTGGTCATTCACAAGAAGAGCTAGCTTTTCGCTCTCCTTTTTATTAATGATATTGAGGAGTTCGTGCTTAATAGAAGCTTGCTCAACATGATGTACATTAGATAATAACTGGATAGAGCACAGAATAAGTGTCCAACAAGTTAAGAGTGTGGAAACGATAACTAATTCCTTCTTTTGTTGCATACAGAAGTTTATCCCAAAATATATTTCTATCAGATAATCTTATACAATCCACAGAAAATGTGTAATGAAAGAACATCAACCAAGTGAAGAGACTACCTACAAACAATAGCGTTTTCTAGTGATCCCCCTTTTATGAGGCCCATATCTCGCAGTTGCTCCACCTGTCATAAGAATTTAATAGAGAGGTTCAGAGCTTGAATACAAAGAGAACATGGAATTGTATACACCATACTGATTATAGAGAGAATGGCATCCCTCTCATCCACCCTGCGCCCAAAAGGCCAACACCCCCCCCCCTAAAAAAAAAAAGTGAGCGAAGAAGAAAGGTAAGGCAAAAAGTGTTGTGTTGTTCCCTTTTTTTTTTCTTTTCTTTTCCTGAAAGGATTAAAGCATATTGAATTGCAGAAAATTACATCCACCTCCTTGCTTCCAAAGAGCAGAGATGGTGCATCTTCCCAAGTGAGATCCATAAGAATCAATACAAACAGTATTGTGTGGTTCAAGGCCAAGCGAGATCCATAAGCATAAGTGGATCAGATCCCAAGTAAATTATATGTGCTTTTTTCTTCACTCAAGCATTAAAGCATGATTGAATTGCAGTTAGTTATTCAAGCACAAAATTATGTCCACCTCCTCGTAAACACAAAATGTTCTTGATGAAGCTATCTCTTTTGCGTAGAAAGACCTGTTAAATGGGTTGGAGAAGAACCACTGGCAACCAATGGGAGGCACCTGCAGAGGCAGAGTGATGAAAATAAGTTTCCAGAATTTTACCATAAACAATATTCCATTCATCATCCTCAAAGGATCCTCAAAAGAATCGGCGGGCAATTACAACTTGTTATTGTTGTCAACCCATTTTTTATGAAAGTTCTGCCAGAATTGGTTTTAAGAGCTACGGCACCAAGCTTGATAAGCAAGAAATCCAAAATAACAATAACAGAAAGCCACAATGAAAACTGAAGGTTCTGTAGAACCTCCATGGGTGTGAAGCGTCTACAAAAAGAGTCACAACCTCCATATCTACTCTCAGAAGGTGAGGAAGGAGAAAGGAAATTTTGTTCATGTCAATTGTTATCCACAATAATTACTTCTCGTTCTTCAATCGTCAGCCAAAGCCATCAATCCAAAACCTGCAGGGAACTCAAAGAAACTATGCTTGTCTGAAACCTTACTCACGTACCTTCTTATGTGGGATCAAGCAAGACTGAAAACGTTTTCCTCTCTGATAACATTAGAGTATGTAACTCCTGAAACTGTAAGTGCATAGGATTTAAGCTAAAATTTCCTTGTATACATTAAAATTTTCTCATAATACCATTACTAAGTCCAAGCAACTTTTTGTAGCCAATTCCGAACGTGTTTTCTTTCTCATCACGAAAAAGTAATCTTTATAATTTTAAAGTTCAGCCCCAAGACAAAGATGTAATACAGTTATGCTTATCTTATGGTTGCCATTGGTGGAAGCAGGTTTTAGATGGCCCTAATTGGATAAAGAAACTTTAAAGTGTTAGCAATGGCAGTCAGGCTCATGGGTTCTCCCTAGAGAATGGAGAACCCACAGCAGCATGACACTACTAATGGAGAAGTGAAGTATAGCAACAGCTAAGCCTCAACAGAAAACTCTCCTCTGCATTATCAAATGCTTACAAGTTACAAAGAACGAACATCTTAGTAGCGTCAGAATCCCTAAACTGACTGAAAATTAAAATCAACACGAATGCACATATTCTTTAATCTTTGTACTCTTCTTTCTGGTTTTTTTTTTTTTAAAAAAAAAAATCTAGCCATAACTTCCATTGTTCAAACTCTAGATTTCACCTTAAGTCTCCAGTCTCCACGTCACTCAGACATCTGACACTCCAGCATGGATATGGAGTTGCGGACAGTTTACTCTTCAGTTTAGGCCAACATCATGCAAGTCTCAGAAAACAACTGGGTCTGATACTAACACCCATGTTGGACATTTGACAAGCGAACATGTGTTTGGGTCAGCCCAAGTAACACAGGTTGTAACCCTATTATATTGTCAAGATATCATCAGAGCTAAAAGCGGCAATCAAGTTGTGACATTATTCAACATTAGACCAGCAAAGACTTGTCAAAAGTACTACTTGCAAACCCAACTATAGAAACAAAGGCAATTGGTCACATTAAGTATTCAGCAACCCCAAAAAGTTCACACGCTAATATAGGCAAAATACAACTGCCTATAATCCAACAGTCGAAGTTTAGACAACAGGAAGGAAACATCAAATTCAGAAGAAAGCACTTGGACCAGAGAGTACCTTAGGAAAATTGATCCCACAGGTGATGTGAATCTCAGTGGATGGAAAAGCTGCCACAAAGGAGTCATTTCTTCTTACATGAACAGGCTCCTCCACAAAGGGTGCCATCTTCTCACAATTATTGCCATTTTCATCTGTAGCACTTTCCAAACCAGCATGTTTTATTGCCTCCACCCATTCCCTCGCCGATCCATCCAAAATGGGCAGCTACAATCATCACATCCTATTTCTTAATCTTCAACAACACTTCTCACACTGAACAAAAATCTAATTCCCAAACAATTATCAATAAATGAGGGCTCAATTTACTTAGCTTGTCACCCAAATACCCAATGAACTTCCAATAGCCACCCTTTATGAGTCGTTTGGTTCATCCTCTTTTTGAACTTGGTATGGGAATGGAATCATTGACTCCATCAGTTGATGTTTAGTCCATGTTTTTTAATTAGAATCACATTCCTAAGACATCACTCAAACCTTCAAGAATTGGGTTGACCTTTAGACTAAACCTCCCCCCCCCCCCCCAAAAACAGGGTATATAAATCCATACCCTTGGAATCAAATTTTCTCATTCATGGGTTGAACCAAACACGTAATCTTAGGAATCAAAAATTATTCCCACACCTCTTATGGGCTACTTGGTTCATACTCTTTTTAATCCTGGTATGGAATAGAATAGTTGATTCCACTATTTCATGTCTGGCTCTTTTTCTTTTTTAAAAAAAAAAAAAATGGGATCCTATTCCGCCCAATCATTCAAACATTTAGTACTGGGCTAGAATGAACTTCTCTCCCCACCTCCCACCGCGGTTTATACAAACCCACACCCTTGAGATCAAATTTTCTCACTCATGGGTTGAACCAAACATGTAATGTTATGAATCAAAAATCATTCCATTTCGTTCCTGATTCTATTCCATTCCAACCTTTTGCCTCAAACGGCCCCTTAAGCTTAGTTCAAAATGGACAAAAACTGAACAAGTAAGGAGAGAGAAAAAGACCTCAACAACGCCGTCATGGGGGGCAGAGGGGGTGATTTGAATACAGCAATTATCAACCCCAGTTGCCTCTAAAGCCGAAAGCAAATGCTCGACAGTACGAACCGCAAACCCATCCTTACTGAGCGTGGTACAAAGCGGAGATTCTTGCTGAACAAAATCAATGGAAGCTTGGATTGTACTCGAACCGACATCGAAGTACCTCCCTTTGCCGGCTAACTCCGGCCAAATCTTCACCGTCGTTAACTTACCGGAGTGCAATCCGATGCCGGATTTCTCTATACACTTCCCTATGGTTTTCTGAAGCGTGCCCATCTGAATGATTTTCACAGAGACACAAACGCAATGAGAGAGATGATCAGTTTAGCTGAACTTTAAGGGGGGAGGAGAATGTACCGATCTCCATGAGATTAGGGCAGAGGATTTGAAAGCTTTGAAGGCGGTCGATGATGCCATTTCGCAGGTTCGTTCGGTACTCTAACAGTATAGAGTTGTCTATACTCCGTCACCGGATGTGAGACTCGACTAGTCAGCGACCTCTGATCTAGCCATGTCCACCGTCCAGCTAGCCTCTTTTTCCTTTTCTCTTTTATCTTGGGGTGGGGTGGGGTCGCAAATTATTATGGACAATTGGGTGGATAACTCAATGGTCCACTCAGGTCCACCAACAGCAGTTTTGAGTCCTACAAATGCTGAGCCTTGATTCATTTTTTTAAAAAAAAATTCATGCTCTTCAATTTTTAAAATCACAGTTTTCATTCTCCTCATTGTTCGATTACTCTTCGCTGCTTCGATTGCTTTAGTGTTCAGTAATTATTGAATGGCTGGATTTGATCTTAACGTCGCTATTGATGCTGAATCTTCATCAAACGGAATTGTTCATCAAGTTTGATAACGTTTTTTCGATCTTTACTTTTGTTTTCGGGATTGAAAGTTATGTTCGCTAGTTTTCCGTGTTGATGAGTTAATTTTGAGATTTTCGAATTGGATTGCATTCGTTCCATGTAAATTTTGGTTTGTGACATACGAGAAATGATAGCTCACCATTATGAGTTATGTGCTCACTAAATATAGTCGTTGGCTCACTAGAGGTATACATTTAGCTCACCATAAAAAATATGTTACCCTATGCTATAGAGTAGTTTTTTACTCAATAAAAGAAACGTTTATCTCATTAGGGTTGACCTGTGTGCTCACTGATGTTGCATTATAACTCACCACAAATGTTATGGTTGTTTTTCCAGATGATATTTTCATTGTTGTTATGTACATATGAGAAACAATGGCTCACCAATATGAGTTATGTACTCACTAAATACAGTCATTGGCTCATTAAAGAAATATATTTAGCTCACTTGTATTGAACTTGTATTCAGCGATCATAAATCAGTTCTCTACTTATTAAATGTAATCACTATAATTAATCTTGTGCCTAACAGGGAAAATAATAGGTCACTCTAAAAAATATTTTGCCATGCACTACAGAGCATTTCTGCTCACTAACATAAGCATTTGGCTCACTAGAATGAAGATTGTGCTCACCAATTATGCGTTATAGCTCACCACAAAAATTATGTTGTTTTTGCAGATGATACATCATTTTTCATATCTACATTACATCGTTCTATTGCTGAGACTGTTGATGTTGATTACTATGTTAGAATTTTATGTAATCCTACTGGTATTTCAAAAGGTAAAGGTACATTCGTAAGCTATATAATATATTTAATGAGCAATACAATATTAGTAAAAAATATTTATATTATCTTTTATTATGATATAAGCTCATTCGTATTATACATATTTAGTTAGTATAATACAAATATAGTCCAGCTCACTAAATATAAGTCATAACTTACTAAAAGACGAATATATCATACTTTAAAATATGAACAAAAAAGTATATATGCTAACTAAAATTGTTTGTTCACTCATTTTTTTATTATGAATGATTAGTATTCCATGCCAAATCATATTGGTCACAAAATATATTTTATAACTCACTAAATATCTATCATAACTCACTAAATAAATAGCATAACTCACTAAAGAGAATAGTATAGATAGCCAGCAAATATCATTGTGAAGTTCTTGGATTATGTTACAGCTCAATCATTTTTTACTATGCAATAAGAGTGTTTGTATTATATTTTGTAAGTATAATAGAAATGCAGTGAATTAATTAAATATAGTCTAACTCACTAAATATATATCACAACTCACTAAATATATGTCGTAACTCACTAAATATGTACCATAACTCACTAAATATATATCATAACTCACTAAAAAAATATAGACAACTAGAATATATTTTAGTGCGTTTCAAATGCACAATAATACTTTTTTTAGTACAATAGCACATTTTAATAAGTTACACAGTATTTTTACTAAGTGAAACCTATGATACATAAGATGCATTGGTTTGATCTATCCGCTCACTAAAAGTATGTATTAGCTCACTAAAATTGTATCTCAATTCACTAAGTATTGTAGTGAGCTATACATTTTTAGTGGGCTGAAATTCGACTGTACAATTAATTCTGTACAATTGGTTGTATGATATACCAATTCAGTAAATAAATATGATAGCTTACTAAAAAAAATATAGACAACTAGAATATAGTTTAGTGAGCTTCAGATTCACAATAACATTTTTTTAGTACAATAGCACATTTAATAAGTTATATAATATTTTTGCTCAGTGGAACTTGAGTACATAAGATATATTAGTTTCGGTATGTCTGCTCACTAAAAGTACGTATTAGCTCACTAAAACTGTGTCTCAGCTCACTAAAATATTTTAGTGAGCTATACATTATTTTTAGTAAGCGAAACTGGATGCACAGCGGTATATTTTAGTGAGCTATAGGACATTTTTAGTGAGCCGAAATCCGACGATTTTCTTTGTGTTTTGTACAAAGGGGCAATTTGTGAGCCCGGTTGTACAGGTACATTTGTACAACCGGGTGGATGATATAACAACTGTGGGGTGGAGGAGGGGTGGCAATTTCTTATGTGCTCCCATAATTACGTACTCTCATTACCCACGTGTATATATTTTTCATGTATATATTTGTCATATCTTAATGGCACTATATAACACAGACGTTCTTTTCGTTGATAAATCCAAATTTATTAACTTCAATCTACATTAATCTACTTCAACCTACTTCACGAACTTCAATAAAAATTACTAACTTTAATCAACTTCAATCCAATTCAGCCAATTTCAACCCACTTCTCACAATTTTAACCAATTTCTACCCATCATATAAAAAAATTCAACCAACTTCAACCTACTTTAACCTACTTCAATCAACTTCTTCCAATCTTAACCAGTTTTACCCATTTACCAATTCATATTTCCTAACAAAAAGAACGGACCCACAATGTAAAAGGGGAAATTAGATATGAGAGCTGAACTACGCATGATCTCCATTTTAAGTACTTCTTTTTGTATAATTGTAAAGCTATTTAATTAAAAGATAAGGGTATAAAGATGCACCACTAAATATCAGAAAGTATATACTAGGATTAATAGATTCATAGATTAGTATATGTTTGCTCTTACACCCTTACATATTATGGCTATTAATCGAGTTTTACCTTGTAAATTTTATTGGTTAAATTAGAATCATGCATTACAAGTATTAAAAGAACAAGAAAAGCCATACACAGAATACAGTATCTCAAACTTTAAATGGGTACTAGCTAAACTGATCATATAGCACTCTAATTTTATGTGCTATAGTGTCTTTTTACATCTCGTGTATTTATTAAGATTGTAATATTTCCCATCATCTCATCTAGAGGCAATAAATTAAAGAAGTGATTATTCACTTTTTGTGAGCTTGGATTAAATTTGTCTTTATATATTTTTCACCGTCTTAACATTAGAAACATAATTGATCATCACTTGAACATAGTTAAGGTTGCAATGAGACTTTCAAAAATGCTACAAATAGCACCAGATAAAATAATGTTGATTAGTTGATAATTCTCATGCGACATATAATATGAAATACATGGAATAATCATATGAATTTTACACATGGAATAGATGGGCTAAGGCTAACATCCTCTCTCAACTCTCCTGACCGCTTACTTACATCTTAACTGTAGTAATTAACTTCTCCATTAACTCGGTGGAGTAGATAAGCTGACTTCGCCATCAACACATGAATAGCTCACAGCAGATCTTAGCTGAATAACAGATGAAAGGAGGGAAAAGTTGAAACTGCCTTAGAGCAGATGCCACTTTTTCTCTCCAATCCACCACAGGTCTCAATCACACAAACACAAGATTGACTCATCCTGGATTAATTCTGCACTATCAAAGAGGCTTATGTCGCCCCATAACTCGAGCACACAGCCAGATATACATTACATACTGTGAAGCACCCGAATGAGTACGTGCCCATACCAGGCAGAACAGTCAAACCGAAATAAGTTTCAGAGCAAAATCTCAAAAAGGTAAAGGGTAGAAAGAAAATTCGTAGAAAGCATCATTTTCAATTTTAGCCTACGGGAAAGGTACATCTAAGCAGCCGTAGCTGATTCCTTGGATTGGATAAGCTTTACGCGTTGTGACATCTCCATCATCACATTTACAATCAAGGACTTCTTTTGGATTCTGAACTGGATAGCCAGTTCTGAAGAGCCAGAGACACCTTGCTTCAATAGTGACTCATCCTCCATAATTTTTGTTGGGAAATGTTGAAGTACAATAGCACATAATCCAATAATAGTCCGAAGTGTAGCAACTTCATTCGCAATTCCAAGAGAAGGTTCAGAGGAAAGGGACTGAAGGTTACCCAAGTTACGCTTAAGTACTGTTTCTGCATCATCAGCATGAAGCACCCTCAATGCAGCCAAAAATCGACCATCCACTAGTTCTGGACCTCCTAATGTTACCTTCACATTAGAAAAACAACAAAGAACATTAGTCCCACACAACTGTTCATGATATGAGACAATATTTCCAGTTATTTAACTATAACCACATGGGAGTGTTAGGATGTAATGCAATGATAATTTAATGTAAAAATGATTACATAGTTTGCAGATATCATGAATACAAGGTCAAACTATTTGATTACAATATTCGTTTCAAGCCAAACATGGTCACAAAGAAAAGTTTCAATTTTGTCTCCATTACAAGGTTGATTGTATTTAACCAAGCCAATCATTCTTTCAGCAGAAGATCGAAACTTGCTGGCTTGCTGCCATCATGGACAAGCTAGTTATTAGTTTCGGTTTCTTTTTTCCCCCAGAGTAGATTACAATAGGACCCACAATTTCAGAAATGTAGGGTGCGGGTCCAGCACCCAGGAAGGGGTACCCCGTACCTAGGTGGACGTAATCCAAGCTTATAACTTACTGTACACTCCCCCAGGTCTCAAACCTGGGATTCCCATCCGAGATGCAGCTAGCATGCCGATTAAACCAAGAATTCATAGTAGGAGACAAGCTATCACATTTGACCTGTAGGTAAGGTAACAATGTGATAGGAAGAAGTAAACCTTTAAATCCTTAGCTTCCCCGTCTAATTTTAATTGGGATAAAATTTCTCGCTGCCAGGGAGCAGGGAACGAGAAAGATGGGGAAGAAAGCCCAGCAGCCATGCTTGCAGCATCCAGAAGAGCTCCGTCATATCTGAGCTCAATACAGTCATAAGGATTTGCAGTTATCACAAATCCATAATCTAGAAGGAAAAGATCATTGCTCAGGCAGCCATAGCTGAGTTCAAGTGGATCATTTCTTTTGATGTCCTTTTTCGCAACAACCTGCAAGAAGCACAGTAAACCTACCAAATGAGATAAATATGCATAAAATCTATGGATATTTTGGAATACCTCCCTCAAGAGTCAGTTTGAGCAGGTCCATTAAGACTAAGTGAAGGAAGATGCTGATGTGTTAGATTGACATTCAAAGTGGAAACTAGAGGAATGCTAAAAATGGACAAACAAAGAAATCGAAATCTTTGTATATTATAAGATTACCATACAATTAACCATATTCTCATCGAGTAGGATAACCTGCCTTCACTATCATCTGTGAATTTTCCGCATCTTGATCCTGAATAATTTTAGCATTTGGATCAAAGCTATGGTTGCACATGTCAATCAAAGGAAGCATCATGGGCATATCATTAAGGACTCCCTCAGAAAGTTTATCCCTATGCAAGAGAAATGCCCTGGATGAAACAGCTGACATTGCCCATCCTAGGGAAGAAGCATCGATATCTTGACCCCCAAAAGGATGATCTCCTGGCTTCAGGTTGGCAATAGCATCTTTCACTTCCTTCTCAAATTCAAGAAGAAATCGGCATCTCTTGTTTACCTATTACCATACATGAAACATAATATAATTCATATGAGGAGTATGTATAACGAGAATCAACAAATATATCTTAGAGATCTGCGTAAACCACATATAGGCCACAGTCTCTAAAGGGCAAGTCCCAATCTCCAGAGTCCTTGGTCCAATAAAATTTAATTCCAGAACAAACCAAGATTCTTGGCAGAAATCTAATTTTAGATACCTGATGTAATAATGGAGCATATTGCAAATTCTTTATATCTTCTCCCTGAAAAAAGATTGGAACACTGTATGTCTCTGGAAGATTGCTAATGTATGGCCACCAAAAGGATCCAGTTCTCGCCCTTTCTTGAAGAAGCCTCAGACCCAATCTCATTGCCCAGAGTTCCTCTGCCAAATGCTCCAGTGTCCAATTTACTCATTTTCAAAATTCAGTTCATCCTAATTTCAGGAATTTGTTACCACCTAATGCTTAAAGCAAAATCCTACTATAGTAATAGACAATAAAGCAGATTTAAAATAGAAGTCGCAGATCGGGTTGCCTTTTGATAAGAGTTATATTGCAAAAATTGAGTGCTCATACACATTCCAGAGTAATTTGGTCGATGTGCAAACCTAATGATGTAGGACGCTCTGAGAGCAATTCCTACAAAGGGGAATAATTGATGTAGGACGCTATGAGAGCAAGTCTTAAGGGAAAAATTCTCACATAGGAAAATATTAACTCACTCAAATTGATCAATAATGATTCATAATTTGTCTTCTCCTATTACATAAAAGGGTTTACATAATCCTGAGGCTAACTATCATTAGGAAACGTAAATGATAAGAAAAAAAACTAAAAAATGATAAAAATATATAACCTAATATTATCTTTATAGACTAGGGAATTAAATCTTAATAAAGTATCACTAAATATCCTCACATCTTAAAATATGCTTAAAACTAACCTACAAAATAATTAAAAAATAGTAAGGATCTCTAATACCAAAATATTCTAATTTCCTAAATTTTTTTACCTATTCTTTACTCGTATCCTGCATCATTCACAGCCGGTTGGAAAAAACTCATCCTTGAGTCTTGAAATGAAAAGGAGCCAGAGAAGAACATAAAAAAGTGGTTTAAAGTCCTTCACTTAAGCTGAAACTCCAGCCTTAGCATCTTCTCCAACATTAAGCACCATGCCAACAATGAATGTAAAGTGCTTTTCTCAAAAAAAGTAATCAAGGATAAAAATTGGTCGGTTGGTCCATACAGGATTCTTTTTGTCAGATTCTTGAACGTCCACTGAAAATTCATGAGGGACATTGAAAAAGTTGTTTTCTAATGTCTTTCACTCTTCGTTCACTTGTAGAGGTGCCTGGACATCCTCTTCATCAGTTCACCCCCAGTGAAAGTTTCAACATTGGTATCTCCAATGAACATTCCCTCATTGTGCACTTCATTTCCATATGACTAGCAGCCACCAATTTCAACTTCTTGATTCATAGAACCATCCGAAGCTGTTGTTAAAATCATTCAACCTACAGATATCTGAAAGCAGACGATGCGCTTGTACTTGGCCATCTTCTTTCATATACTAATCTCCTCAATGATAAATCCCCTATCATGCACATCATAACTTGCCGAATCTGTCTCATTTGAATATCATACCTCTTCCAGCCAGTAGCAATAACAGGGATGGCATAATAGGAGAAGGGCAACATTTATCAAAAGGGATAACTGTTCAATTGACTTGCATCAATTCTCTTCCAGCCAAGTCAATGTTTGCTAAATGTATTCAGATTTTCGGGTCTGTTTAAGCTGCTAATTAAGGAGTATATTCCTCATCCCAACTATTTTTCTGTAATTGTTCTTTCAGTATTGCTACTAAACATAATCTGTATCTCACCTCAATTCCTCTGAATCTGCATTTAACTCACCTAAGCGTATCAACCCCAACCCTTAACTCAAATCCAGTATAACAAAAATCTCAATCAGACACATCTAAAAACTGCAAACAAACATGAAACACAAAACAGATGAATCTACTGACGTACCCAGAACAAAAGTTCATTCGAACACATTGAAACAAGCTTCAAAGCATTAATCCCACGAACCCTAAGCAAAAATCTCAGTCATGCATATCCAAAAACCACGAACAAGCATGAAACAGCAACACATTTGAGCCTATTGTCATACACAGAACAAAATTTCATTCAGCCTCATTGAAACAAGCTTCAAAGCACTAATCCCACATACCAGGAACACGCTGAGCCAAAGAAGCCAATACAGAAGAAGACCCATCATCGAATTTCAAAGGAAGATGAGGGGGAAGACCAATCAAATCAGACCCTTGAGGGATTTCATGGGCAGCCACTAAACCCAGCCCATGTGGGGGAACATGAGCAATAGTCACTGCTTGATGCACAAAACCTCCTTCTCTGCGAACCCATTTGACCAGGTCAGGTGGGTACGGCGCCAAGCGTGAGACTGCGCAGGTTATCGAACGAGAGCGGAGGAGAGAGAACGACAAGCTAGGTGAAGCCCCTATCACTGCTGTGCCGGTCGTTCTCCACATTATCTCACTCTGCTGGCGAGTACCGTGGCTCGATTGTATTTGAAGGAAAGCTTGTGGCTTGTACAGTTACGTAAGAGCAAATTCAATTGGCTTGGCGATGGAGTCTGCCACTGATACGTCAATCCTCTCTTCAATTTTTTACCTCATAATTCTCCCTCCTTTCAATAAAAGGCTCACCACTTTGACTCATCAAATAAAATAATACTTCTGAACCCACACTATAACACACAATTTTATTTTAAAACAAAAAAACTAATTATAAATATTAAAAACTAATTAAAAATATTTAAAAAAATAAAAAACCTCTCACGAGTTGCCTCTAGGAGCTGAGGAAACTCGTGAGACATGAGGCAAAAAACACTTGCTGGAGCAGCTCTCCCCCCTCATCCTCTTTCTCTCTCCTCTGTTTTGACTCACGAGTCTCACGCTGCATTTGCTCTAAGGTTATTAAGGTCAGAGCAACGCTTGTAGCAATAAATATGTACGGAAATTGTAGACCTCAGTAACTCCAATCAAACAGAAGTAAAGCTAACCTCAATTAATAAAAGGGGCAGGAGTCCACCAAACTAGTACAAGGCACAATGTGCGAAGAAAATATTTTATGGCCAAAAGAAGAGTATCATTTGTAAATCAAACATTCTTCTTGAAATAGAATCCTGAATGACTATCGTCTAAATTGCACTGCCTACTTGCGTTAAATTTATAAATACAATGAATTACACCTTTATTATCTCTTTCGAATTTGAAGAGGAAGTTGAGAGAGTCCTAATGAAAAATAAAGAGCTCTTTCAAACATGGTTCGTTGAAATTAAGAAATGGAGCATCTCAAACTAATTATGCAACACAAGAAGAGCATGGGGTGAAATCTTCGGCTTACCCCCTCATGGATGAAAAAGGAAGAACATTATCGAAGTTGCTGAACTATAGGGAGATGCGATATGTCTAAATAGTGACAATGAAAACATGGCAATTTTTGCTTGTGCAAAGCCACGCAGGTGATGGCTGATGCTCCCATGTGGGTGTGATGACGATGAAGTTCTATTTAATCTATAAACTACAACATATAGGCTTAAAATCCTTGAATCTAGAATCCCAGTTCATGAGCATCCTTCTCATCCAAGTAAATTCACGGTTCCAGTCCAACATGACGACAACAATGAGGAAGGTAGCATGTTTTTGTGGATTCTGTCAATTACCTTGATAACAATATAGAAAGGAATCTTGAAGATGATATTGACGTGGCGGAAGACAGGCTGCAAGAAGCTGTGAATGGAATTCAAACTTCGAATTTGTAACCTGAATACCTTATTACTGCGGTAGGAGAGGAACATTAATAAAGTTGTAGAGCCTTATCAGTAGATTTGCCTAGAAAACCATGTATTTTTTGTTGGAACTAATAAGAAGGTTAAGACAAGTTTGAATGGGAGACAAATAAATCGATGAAACAACAATTCCCTTAATATTCATGCTAATGTTGTGGTTAAGACTAGTGATGAAGTTACTCAAGAGTATAGCTACTCTGGCAATATGATCGATGCCGAATTTATAGTTGTTGATAATTGAATATCAACCAAAAAAGGGGAAAGAGAAGGCACAAAATAGGAAGATGTGGGAGAAAGAATGGCAATACTACGGGTTTCAATACGGCAGAGACAATTTATGACATTTTTAATCTAAAGACTCAAAAATCTTGGCTAAAACGAATTTGACAAGTTAGTAAAGGATACAGGATTGAGGGCATTAAATGGCAACAAAAGCAAATCATCAACAAAATCAAGGAAAGCCAATAAATGGCAACAAATCATCAACAAAATCAATAAAAAAATGAGAAACAATAGATAGAAGGACAACCCAAGAATATATACGAAATAAAAAAGAATGATGAGGGGTTATTTTTATTGTACTCGAGAAGTTAAACAGGAAACATTTTACCTAGAGTATCAAAGAAAAATAGCTTTTGGAAATTAGGCAAAAAGACTATATGCCTACTCTCTGTTTGGATAATTGATCAACACAAGGAGACCTCTATTCATTAGATGTATGATGTTTGAGTGATGGGAATGTTGAATGCTTGTATTTCTACACTTTAGGGAGTTGGATGGATTTCATCCATCCGTCTATTACATCATTGGTAAGACACATACCACTTCACTCTATAAGTGATAGCTAGAGAGACTATGGAAGCTAGGAATTCGTTCGATACGAGCTAAGAAGCATTGGGTTAGAAAAGCTCGAGATTAGTTCTCAAATGGCTTCCAGTTATTTTAACAACAGATGCATGTTTCCTTCTTTGGTGCCTGGTGCCAATGATCATTATGGAATAACATGCTCTTTAATGAACGAATCTAGAGTGGAACATTGAATTAAAATTTGGCAGTTGGATCAAATTGCCAAAGCAGTAACTCTCTTTAAAAAGTGAGGTATCTTTCGATTTTTGTTTCCTTTTTATGATTAAGCTAGTGTAACTAAGCCATGCTCATAACCTTTTTTTAAAATTTCGTTTGTAATATAATGTAGGGTTTATACTATAATTTATATATTTTCTACAATTGTTTATATGAACACAAAGTTAGCACAAGTCTGGTCATATAAGCGCAAAATTCTTTGTAACTCCCGTCAAACCTCCACAAACAAGATCAAAGACAACAAGATCATGATTTCCCATAAAAAAAAAAAAGAGACAAAATCCGGCGATATGATCAATTAAAGTCACAATTAGCATAATAATAATAATAATAAATCACAATAAGACAAGTTAGTGATCTCAAAAACAAAATTAGTAGGGGGAACGCCAAATAGAAGCAATCTTAATGACGTTTAACACCTAACCTTATAGGGAAGCAGTGTTGCTGTAAAGCATAAGAGCAAAAACAATGGTGAGCCATTTTTTGGCTCACCAGTCGGGTCCTACCACTGCCACATCAGCCATCTCTCTAACTTTTTACCTTGCAATCCTCACTCTCTGCAGTGGCAGGCTCACCACTTTCCTTCACCAAATAAAATAACACCTGTGGACTCTACATCTAACAATAAAATAATACCTATAAACCCACTTCATAACACACAACTTTATTTTTAGAATTTAAAAAAAAGAAAAATTAATAAAAAAATATTTTGAAAAACCAAAATAAACTCACGAGGGAACTCTGAGGCCTTAGCCACGCCGTGAGGTCTGAGGCGTGAGCCTCTTGCTGCAGCTTCTTCCCTGCCTCACCACTCTCTCTCTCCTCATTTTCTTCCTCGCGAGCATACCATTGTGGATGCTCTAAAACCATCGGCATTTTCCTTCTTGTACTTCCGAGCAAATGCCAATCTAATCCCCAAAACCTTCAATTCCGAAGTGGAAGAACCCAAAACAACTCCTGAAAAAAGGGTTGGTCATGATGGGTATCGGTGGTGACAATGCAGTTGTTCTTGCTCATTGTGGCCTCCATGTGCCGACGGTGACCGCTTCCATACGAAGGTAATGCCCGATAGTATTCAAGCAATGCACGATCACTAGGTCACGCAAGAATTAGAAGAGTTCGAAAGGGGCGGTATCGATTGTGCTTGATTGGTTCTCATTATTCACAGTTTTGTTATGGTTGGGGAAGAGGCGAATGATGTGGGAGGATGATGTGGGTGTTGAGGGGGCAGATGCAAGCGGTGAATGGGTGACTCTTGCAGAGGAACACCGTTGTCAAAGTTTAGAGAGAGAGAGAGAGTATGTTTTTGAGTACAGAAAGTAGCAGACTGTTAATCGATGCAAAAAGAAGCAAGAATGGACGGAAATATGCGGTTGGATTGGATTTTTCTCTTTCTCGTTTTAGTGTTTTTTCTCCTTTTTGGGAGGTGGGGTTGGATAATACTGAAGATGTGGGTTTAATTGCTGTTTAAAAAGTGCAACAAGTATACAAATCATCACTTAAAATATCAAAATTTTTCACGATAATTGATAAATTAAAAAACAAGACATTATAAGGCAATGTAAAGGAGGCAAGACATTCTTTTAGGAAGAATCATCAAGTGTAGGTTGGTTTAGTTGATTTTGAACGGTTGATATTGAAATTTAAATTATGCTTCATTTATTAAGTTATGACCTAACGCATTGGTACAATATTTTTTCGATCTTAATTCACTAGATGCCCCACTATGAAATTAGTAATTAATTAACAAAAAACGCCTTCATGTTTGTTGCTCTTCCCCCCGACTATTTAGTTGATTAAGGCTATATAATAGTACATAGAACATATGTTTGCTACACAGTACTTCAACTATAACTTGTATAAAATATTTTAGCAACAACAAATATCACATATAGATAACAATTTCAAGAGCTACCTACTAACCATGCTAAAACCCATGTAATGTATATCATACACCTGGGAATATGTACTCTCACTTGTTAAGTATACATATTTTTCCAACATGTATTTGTTATATAGACAAATTTTAACATGTGACGCTCATATAACTGCTCTTAGGAGTATGATATAGACTTTGCCAAAATCTAAGACATGTGAATCTCTACGATACTAAATCAACAACTTTTTAAGTATTTTTGCCTTTTTGGGACGATTGATAAACCTTAAACATTTATTTTAAGTAATGACTTCTGTAATTACTGCGCCCTTAAACCCACAGTAATATGTATCTAATCCCACCTCCCACAAAGAAAAAAATAAAAACTTGGAAATGAAAAGGAAAAACCCAACCCAACCCAAACCCAGATTTCAAATACCCTCCATTTCAAGGATCAGGAAGAACGAACAAAACCAAGTATCTTCTTCTTCTTCCCCTCCTCTTTGCTTCAATACTAACCACATTACTCTCAATTCATCGAAATCTAGGGTTTTTGATCTGCGAAAGAGTGTTGGATTCAGATTCAGATTCAAATTCCAAGTTGGGTGTTCCCCTCCAATGGCCAACGCTCCTGGCGATGGCGATGCTACTGTTGCTCCGGCGACTGAGACCGACGCGCCGTCGCACAATGCAGTGACGGCCAGCATCACGCCGACGCCGGTTGGGGTGTCGGGATCGTTCAAGGAAGGGAAGAGCTCGTCGAGGAGGCGGCCGTCGCGGCGGCCGAGTTTTGATGGTGATGACTTCTTGAACTTGCTTCACGGGTCGGATCCGGTGAAGGTTGAGCTGAATCGGTTGGAGAATGAAGTCAGAGGTGATAATGCCGACTGATTTGGATCTTGTTATGTGGCTGTGCGTGTTGGGTTTATCTCTCTTAGGGTTTTGATTTTGATTTTGATTTTGATTTGGAGTGGGTTTTGATTTCGAGATTTGCAGATAAGGAGCGTGAGCTTGCAGAAGCACAGGCGGAGATCAGGGCATTGAAGTTGTCTGAACGTCTCAGGGAGAAGGCTGTTGAAGAGGTTGATGTTTTTCAGCTTTAGATTTTATCTTGTGATTGATATTTTTTTTGTTTTTGTTTTGGGTGTTCAATTTTTGTTGCTGAATCTACGTCAGTAGATTTTGCTCCATTTTCTTTTGTGGTGGCTATTTTGTTGAGATCTCAGTGCTCAGACGTTAGTTGCAATTCCAGTCTGGATTCGTAAACTTTTGGACCTCGTTTTTTATGAATGTGAGCTCATAGTAGAATGGGAACATGATTTCATGGATGGGCATTGGCTGTTAAGTGTACTGAAGAGTGAGCATTTGAGATGTTTTAATGTTCATCTCAAGGAATGGTGGATTTGATGAGATGCCAATTGCTTAATGAAGGCGGGACGGATGAGTGGAGGTGAGATGAATTGCATTCTGAAGATCGCATATGTGTTGCCTTTTAGTGAGTGTATCCCCCATGGGGGGTTGCTGGGAGGCACTGGATGTATGATGGATATGTGGAAATGATTCAAAGCAATTTGATATATGGTTCATGTCACAGTCGCTGACGAGACTATGATGGAGTAAGTTAGATCGCGGATAGACACTGATGCCATGCCAGTGACGTGGGGAAACTTCTAGTAGGTGCCAAATTGCCAGTGTTGATGCCAGTGGAGGATGTTTGATCAATCTGTTTGACCTCATCTAAGATCCCCAGCACACTGAAAAGAGAACTGTGGTTGGTCCAGTGGTCAGACCAAAGTGTTCATCCAGTTAAGGAAACAAGATCACGACTGTTCTTGATTGTTTATGTGATTTTCAGAATTGTTTCAAAGTTGTTATAACTGCCGTCTCTGATATTTAATGCTTTACATGGCTTTAAGACAACAGATGTAGCTCATAACTTCTCACATAAATCATTATTTGGATTTTATGCCTCCCTTTTTGTGTGATATTTCCTCCCTCTCTACCTATTTTTCCCTTTTTTTTGTGTTTGGGGGGTGGAGGGGGTAAGGTTTTTGGATGTATTTAGGTTTTGGTCTTTTTTCTTGTTTTCCCTTTGTTTAACTGTGATTTATGAGTAGCATGTCCTGATAACCCAAGTACTTTGTTTATTCAGTTGAACTGTAATGGATGTATTTGGTCACTTCTTTTTTTCCTGTATTGTCCCTCTGCTGTGTAAAGGCTGAAACTTTTCCTGTCTATGTATTCCTTGTAATAGCTCACTGAAGATTTGGCAAAGGTCGAGGAAAAACTTAAACTGACAGAGAATCTTTTGGAAAGCAAGGTAATGTGTGCATCTGGTGGCATCTGCCTTATGTGTGCGGTATTCAATTATTGCAGTTTTCTATATATCTATTTAAACAAACCTTATTGCTTCCAGAATCTAGAAATTAAGAGAATTAATGAAGAGAAGAAGGCCTCAATGGCTGCTCAGTTTGCTGCAGAAGCAACCCTGAGAAGGGTCCATGCTGCTCAAAAGGATGATGACATGCCCCCTATTGAAGCTATCCTCGCGCCTTTAGAGGCTGAGCTTAAGCTTGCTAGACAGGAGGTAAACTGCTTGGGTTTTGAATCAAATTGTAATAAGTTGTTGTGGTGATCACATGATACCAGTATGGTGAATCCTTTGTCATCTTTGGATGCAGATTGCCAAACTGCAGGATGACAATAAAGCATTAGATCGTCTTACTAAATCAAAAGAAGCGGCTTTACTTGATGCTGAGAGAACAGTTCAGTCTGCTTTAGCTAAGGCTTCTATGGTGGACGATCTTCAAAACAAAAACCAGGAATTGATGAAGCAGATAGAAATCTGTCAGGTATTTCTGAATTGACTGCTAGTCGATTCTTCCTTATGGCATTCTGATATATGCTATCTCAGTTGAGCAGTTCAATTTGCATGGATTTATGAGCCAAGCACTTGTGCTGACAGGAAGAGAACAAGATCTTGGATAAAATGCATCGACAGAAGGTCTCAGAAGTGGAAAAGCTGACCCAAACAGTGCGGGAACTGGAGGAAGCTGTTCTTGCTGGTGGTGCAGCTGCTAATGCAGTGAGGGATTACCAGCGGAAAATGCAAGAAATGAATGTAATGTCCTGTTCCCTTTAGTTGTCTGCTACAAGATGCGTCATTATTGTACTTTTGTTTCCAGTTGGATTGTTCCTAATGTTCTCATAGACTTGCATATGACGACGTTCTAGTGAACACTCTTGACATTTGGGCCTCTGTTTTTCTTGTTCTGTCTGCAGGAAGAAAGGAAAACCCTTGACAGGGAGCTGGCCCGTGCAAAGGTCACTGCTAATAGGGTGGCCACTGTGGTAGCCAATGAATGGAAAGATGCAAATGACAAGGTGATGCCAGTAAAGCAGTGGTTGGAGGAGCGGCGAGTTTTGCAGGTAATCTCTTGGCGTGACTTCTGTTTATTCTTTCTATATTAAAAGCAGTCCCCCGGGGGTTGGGGAGGGAGGGCGCTCTGGATATTAATGAGGTTGATAACTGCCACATTTTACTGCTACAAAAGGAAGAAAAGATATTGTGAGCTCATAGGTTCTGATACTCTGTGCTTTAAAAATTGTTAATGCAGGGAGAAATGCAGCAACTCCGGGACAAATTGGCTATCTCTGAGCGAGCTGCAAGATCTGAGGCACAGATGAAGGTAAGATATAATTTTCCTGGATAATAGGTGTTAGCTTTGAGCTTAACAGGGTCAATTTGATACCAAAATGGTCTTTGTTGCGCTGCAGGAAAAATTTCAATTGCGCCTCAAAGTTTTAGAAGAGAGCTTGAGAGGAAATTCCACTAACAGTAACCGATCTACACCTGAGGTAAGAAGTATAAGTAATGGACGTCGCCAATCCCTTGGTGGAGTGGATGCCATGTCCAAAGCAAATGGCTTTTTACCCAAGAGATCACCAACTTTTCAGTCAAGGTCGTCTTTGACTTCTAGTGCTAGTATGATGTTAAGACATGCGAAGGGGGTCTCTAAATCCTTTGATGGCGGCACAAGATCACTGGATAGGGGCAAGATCATGTTAAATGGGGCTAGCCAAAACTATACTCCCTCCAAATCTTGTGAGGCATCTAAGGATACTGAGGTTCAAGACACTCCTAAAGAAAGTCCTGATGAAAAGCCAATTGAAAGACCAGCAGCTGATAAAGAGGATAGTGTCCCAGGTGTAGTATATGACTTGCTACAAAAGGAAGTGATTGCTTTAAGGAAGGCTGCACTCGAAAAAGATCAAAGTCTCAAAGACAAGGATGATGCAATTGAGGTTGCCAACTTCTCATGTTCTGTTTGTTATTTTGTTGATGTATTTCCAGTTTTCTTATGGGTTTAAGTTCTATCATGTTTTAGATGTTAGCGAAAAAAGTTGAGACATTAACGAAGGCCATGGAGGTTGAGGCCAAAAAGATGCGAAGGGAAGTAGCTGCAATGGAGAAGGAGGTTGCAGCAATGCGTATGGAGAAGGAACAAGAAAATAGGGCCAAGCGCTTTGCTAATACCAAGGGACCTGTATCTAGTTCTCAGCTGCTTGCTGGAAGGTCAGTGTCCCAAATTTCTACAATTGGATACTTGGCTTCTGATTACCCTTCTTGCAGTACCACTATCAGACAAGGCTCATGAAACCTAATTGTCTATGTTCTGACCAATAAGTGACAGTATTTGTATAAGTCATTCACGGTGCTCAGCATCTTTATTAATAAAGGTTGACTTGTGGTGCAATGTAGTCTGTTTTGTAATTTGGGGACATGAAACATTCAAATTGATCTTTTTAATTGAAATAGAAGACTCTTGAACATTCTGTTAGCCCTATTGATAGCAAACGAAAACATAAATAGCGAATTGAGAGAGATTGGGGAAGAGCGAGAGGCGGTTTTAGAGAGAAAATGGAAGAGGAACAATGGGTGATAGAAGATGTTTAAAGGGGAAAGAACAGGGGCTAAGGGCACCTGTAGAAGAGAGGGATCCAGGATGGACAAGTGGAGATAAATAGAAAAGAGTCAATGGCAGTGTGTGTTCAATTTTCAAAAGCCAATTGCTGTCATAATAATAAATAAGTCAGCCTGTATAGCTCTTAAATGCTTCAATTACAAGAAAGAAAGCTTGCAGAAGTCGCTCATACTTCTCTGTGTGGTTGAAGAAGTCACTACGTCTAGACAAGACAATCCACTTTTGCTGGGAGTAAATAGGTAATTAACATCTTCCAATTCTAGTTAGATTGACATGTAGTAGTTAAGATTTCTCTACGCATAAGCCTGATAACTTATCTGGTTATTTACATGCCCTAAAAAATCGTTACTTGAAATCCGTGTCAATCTGGTCTATCCGGTGTGATAAGCTTGATCGTCTGATCATTGGCCCATTGCATTGGACAATTCACTTATCAGGTTGGTTGACATTGTCCTTATCTCCATGCTTCACTCATGTAAGTTTAACCTTGTGATGACATTCAAAAGGGAGGAAAAGAAAAGTCAAAGACGAAAGGAAGGGAAATTCTATAGGGTTGTGACTAGTGAGAGGTAAGCCCAGATTGGTTTTTTTTTTTTTTTTGGGGGGGGGGTGAAAATTGAGAAAACATGGGAAGCTACAAAAACAAAAATCAACAAGGGGGCATGTAACTATGTAAGCCACTATCAGCGGGGCTGCTGAATTCCATCACATCTTAGCATTTAAGCATTCATGGGTGAGCATACCCTGGGACCTAAACAGAAATCCCCTGGAGAGCGTATGAAAGAGGGGAAAATCAGTGGGAACTGAAAAGAACAACAATTCACACTTTCTGCTTTCCATCTTCTTCGGCTTCTGGTTTGTGAGCTATTAGGACTGCTGCTGTTATGAATAATTTTCTTCTGCAAAATCAATTGTTGTAGTAGCGAAGTTTTCTTTCGGCATGTACAATTGAACTTGGAGAAGCTGTATTTAGCATTACTATTAAGTTATATGTTTCCTCTCTTTAGCTCTAAGCCTGTTATACAAACCACTGCCTTCTTTCTCGAAAGTGTTCTGTAGGGGTTCAGTACAGATTGCAGGTGAAACTAATATTTCTGAATCCTAGATGCATGAATGTCCCTCTCTATAAATCTCTACAGCTCTCCTCAGACAAACTAGATGCTCTCTCCCCCGCCCCCTCTCTCTGTTTGTGTATTTTAGAAAAAAATGACTGTCTTATTCTTCTTCCCTTCTAAAAAGCATCATAATTATTCCATTGTGCCGCATTCCTTTACCATCATATTCCACCTCTATCTGTGGTAATCCTAGCAGCTGAGATCTATGGCTGTTGTCAATAGGCAACAGTGAGAATTCAAAAATCTTCATATGAATATGACTGTTCATTGTCATGGCTGCTATAAACTATCCGTCAGTATCCTTCCCATTGCTGCCTACCCTCTTCTTTTTCTTTTGCACGTGTCTCGTGGGGTTTTTTTTTGGGGTTTTTTTTTGGGGGGGGGGGGGAGGGGTGCTGGGTTCTTGATCCCGCTCCCGCTGCGCCACAAGAGGGTTCCAAAGTTAAATTCAGAAAGAAAGAGGAGAATGATGGGCTGACAACTGACATGACAACTTGATTGATGAAATGTTTTCTGTCCGGGCGGATAGTTCATTGAAGTTGAACTTCCAGTATATGTTCAAAATAGAACAAATAAGTTGAAAAGGCATGAGCGTCAATCTAGAGTGCGTTTGGGAAGTTGATTCGTTTTGCATGCAAATTTTTGTCGCCTGATTCGTTTGGCTGAATGTTGTGCTGATATTCCCTTTCCTTTTTTCCTTTTACATGCAAATTAATATATAAAACTGCGGAGGCCTAATATTAATAGTAGTAATCATGGTTTAACTTCATTTTGACTTGTGGATTGGTTTACCGACATCTGTAATTTTGTGCGAGTTTTGAATATTTGAATTAGCATCAACGGCTGGGAGCACCGCTTGTTTTCTTTTGGCCACACGTTTGTGTGTGTTTGACGTGGAGATGCTTTCACCTATGCTATTGCCTGCTCATGTATCCCATATGGAAAAACGATAACATGCCTGAAAAAAAAAAAAAAAAGGCTTTGACTTGCGAGGGACACTTGGGAGACAAAGTATTTGACTCAACGCCATGGAACATGTTGCAGCTGTAAATTCAGAAATATTTTGGTTAATGCTTCTATGATGAAATGATTATTCATTTATGTTTGATTATTTGACAACTGCGATGGAACAATAGGCAGTCAGCGGTTTCAAAATCCAGGTTTAATGAGACCATCTTTGCTGTAATTTTGGGATTCAAGGGTAAAGCAGTTACATTGGACCCCCCCCCCCAAAAAAGAAAAAACCCTACCCAGCCACCCTGTGATGGATCCAATAGTTGTATGTAACGGTTTCCACTATTGTGCTTCCTAGATTTGATAATATCTACTAATTCATAAGCATCCAATTTTGAGATTTCTAAGAAATTTTATATAAAGTTCAAATAATCTTTCTGGTTATAGCTAGGCCTGCCATTGCAGCCTTGCCACCAGCCCGCTTAGGTGGGAGTCTTGGGGTATGGATTTGGATTAGATACTTGACTGCAGGTTTGTGCTAAATTAGCTTAATATTGTTTGCCGCATTGTGCTGTGTCTTCCTAATTTGTTTCAATGTTGAATGTTTGATGCAGGGCAGATCTTTAGTGGGTGAAATTAGCGAATTTATGGTTTTAAAGAGGGAAATTTTAAGATCTTGATTAGAAACAAGGGGAAACTAAAAGAACGCAGTAAGCAAAGGATAAAATTCTTCGGAATCCACCTAAGATAACCTAGGAGGTTCCCCTAGGCGTTTGTGAGAAGTTCAGTCACAAGAGCCATCAGTCCACATGGCTAAATGAAAGCAATAATTATTAATTTGGTGGAGATTTCTGATTCATTTGATGTCCCTAAAACAATACCCTAAACAATATCTCCTAAGTGAAAATGCTGCCTAAAATTATAGAAAGAGACTCCTGGAGATACTCTAAAATATGCCTACGAAATTGAAATATGGCGTAATAGAAAGAAATCTCTCATAGTACTACTCTTAATAGGACTTTAAAATAAACTATTAAATAATCCTGCTAATTAAAATTACAGACTTTGGACAAGTAGAAGCTGTAAATAACCTTATGTTGCAATCCTGTATTTTGCTCTTGCCTCCTCTTATTGTTTGCATCAATATTTTACTAAGCTCTACGTTTTAAGGATCAATGCATGTTGACGTGCATGAACAAATTCACATCACTTCCCTGCTAGCATCATGGTGATAGTTTTATGCAAGTATCATATCTATCAATTTAAACTTCAACTTTCTGTGAGCTGATTGTGATCCACATACAGGGCTGCAACACGAGGTGGATTAACACGCAGCACCCAATGACGGCTGGCTTATCAAGAAGCCTTAGAAGCCCAAGTAGCGAATCCGAGTTCTCCACTATGCCCGTTGTTAGTCTCCATATTTTGTGGTGGTTGATTTTAGACTGCAATCAGCATGCCAGTTTATCCTATCCTGTATTCAGTGCTAATCTCTTGCATCCTTTTTAACTGGTATGCCTCTGACATAGACTGGTATGCCTGTTCTGAGATCTCAGCTCGACTGTATCGAAGCAACTAACCTTATGGCACGGAATAGCGTGCAATGGCAGTGTTGTGCTTGCTGTATAGATAGGGATATCGGGTTTGTATTTGTAGTCTGCAGTTAGTAGTGTGGTGTTCCAGGTTTGTTAATATTTCTTGGAATCAGATCAAATCAAGAGCCTATGCTGCTGGTTTCCCTTTGTTGAATGTGCCCTTCTTTTGTTTGTCTTGTTTGAGCTGACCTTGGAATCAGATCAACGTGGATTCCTTTGACACTTAATTTATAATTGTAGACTTGGTAGTCTATTGCTTGTTATCATGTGGTGCTCCTCTTCCTGTGGCCTTGCCTGGGACTATTGTTCCCCTTTCACAGATTATACTACTGTTATTTGGATACTTCTGTACAGGTGATACTTTATACCAAAGTTATTGACTATTGATCATGTTCATATTGATTTTTCACCAGAATAAGATGTACTGAATTTGTGTACCCTTGTTAGATTTATATTGTTTTAGTATTTGACCAAAAATTCCAATACTAGCCCATATGGACCGTACTAGCTGATATTGGCTGGTACACATTATTACATAGGTATCAATCAGTAATATTCAGTGTACAACGGTGCGTTGCTTATTCACTTTTAAGATTGGAAGTTTGTGACTTGGTCATGGCCACTTTTAAGATTGGAAGTTTGTGACTTGGTCAATGTTGGCCCTTGGTCGTATCTGGCATCTGTAACACAATGTGTTATACCCGTGAACCTTACATTTGTCATTTTCCCCATTAGATTGGGACGTAACAACTATACGGAAAAAAATCATCTGTAATTTGTGTGAAAAACTTTTAATATTTTGTTACTGACGCACACGGAAAAAATATATGCTCAAAATATACGTACAATACATCTACATTTCCTGTAATGAATTACAAACGACGCCAAAATAATTTACACATTCCTTCAATATGTCGGAAAAAAATCTGGAATTTCTGTCACAAATTACGATGAACGATTGTCACACATACAGCAACAACCCTTCACGCTTTGGTGACCTATGACAATATTTCGTAACCAACGCAAAAAAAAAAAAAAAAAGCATCTCTTCCATATACAAAATTAAACCCAAAATATCTACTAATTACAAATTACTAATATTTGCTTAACAATGCATAAAAAAGAATTATCATTTCTGTAATATATAACAAAAATTATGTCATCTATAATTTCCGACATGACTAACAAATATTTCTATAACACCTGAAAAATAAATAAAATTTTTTATAATTGTTATCAGACTATTCGTGCACACAATTACATAAATTATAAAAGTTTTCAAAATATGAAAAATAATAGTCATAGGTAGGAGTGGGAAGAAGTGGTATTTTTTTTTTTTAAGTGTGGGAAGATGTAGGAAAAGTAGGGAAGAAGTGGATGGAAGTGGGAATAAGTGGGAATGAGTAGGATGAGTCTATTAAACTATGAAAAGAACAGGCCCAAGGCAAGAAAAATAAGTATGATCCTATTTCCTAGTAGTACTGCTGTGGAAGAAAAATATGGGATTGCGTTCTATTTTAATTCACAATCTCCTGCTGATCGGCGCTTTCCAATCAAATGGTAATACTGCTGTGGAAGAAAAGATGACAGTCATCAAAGATGCTACCACCACGTCCCTGACTAGGTTGTGTGATGAGTTCATAGGCTGACACTTGAGAGTAACGTAAGGAACTTGTAGATCAAAATTTGGCTATTAAATGTCAATATTCATCTATTCAAAAGTTAAATTCTATGTTTCTTTTAGGTTTGTACTTTTATAGTAAATCTGAAAAAATACTGGATCATTTCCCCTGTGCATTCTACAATTTTTTTAAAATGTTATGATAATAAAGTTAGAATAATATATTTCATATTAACAACTGAAATGTTAAATATTGGTGATTCGATAATATTACATATTTTCTAAGAAACTTCTTTATTGAACAAAGGTGCATTCAAATTCTTTGGAAAAGTGATTTGTGCGTGCATACAATATATAGCTCAAAAGACCAACATTAACATAATGTCTACGTTATATAGTTTTTAAAGCCTTTTATGGAACTTTTCATTAAAACTTTCTATAAAAACATTATTCGTTAAAACTTCTACCTTAATCTTGCATCATCACTACCATTTTTCTTCTTTCACAATGCTATATCATGCATTTCATCATATAGATGCATCAATAAATTCATTCATGTTGAAAACAAATAACATTTGATACCTTTGTTCCTTATATTTATAGAATTTGAATATTAATTCGATGTGCAACAACTTCTTTTTTAACGTCTAAATATTCAATTTTTCAAATAAGCTTTTCTAATACCTACCTTAAAAATCGTTCAATCAAGCTTTCAAAACCAAAAAAAAAAATGTCGTCTTCACAATGGCATCAAGACAATAGTTGACATCTATAAGAATCGATTTAGATGTGACTACTACACTTGTTTGATTGGACCTCAAGAACAAAAAATCAAGGCATGTTTTTTTGAAATTGAACTAAATCAATGTGGAGACCACCATTGCATTAATTCTTCGATCTTCAAGGAATGAAAATACCCACTGTAATCCCCCGTTGGCGAACCTAAAACTCAAATCCTACCACTCATAAGGGATTAACAAACCTGATTTTACCTGTGAGTCTTACCCTCACCCTCCAAGCCTAGATCCCCCCAACCCAAAAAAAAGGGGGGGAAAGGACAAGAGCAAGCCATTTCTGCCCAATCAGATATTTTCCCTGAAAACATACATTTGCCACAGGGATCTAGCACACAACTTCAAGGCTCACATAGCAAACCTTGCTTTGTGTACCAATATCACCCCCACCCCAAAGACACCCAAAACCAGCGTCAACACAGACGTGCTATTTACAGCGCCAAAAGGTCATACATTCTTGGTTCACTAAAATCTCGCAAAGGTGAGAACATACAAGGAAATTACAATTTCACACCTCGTCTAACCTTTCTCCATCCTTCCTCTTCTTTTTTTTGGGGGGGGGGGGGGGGGGGGGGGGGGAGGGGGGGGGGACCGAATCCAAGAGGCTCATCTATGGTGACACCCTAGCACTAGCAAAGGCGATTATGGGGCGAAATGGGAGCGGGTGAATTGCCTCGAGCCTCTAGTGAGATTCACACCCGACTGCCTCTGGCGGAACTTGAGTTAAATCCAAGATAACGGTAGGAATCACTCATCATCGGAGGCTTCAGAGCTATAATCACTGGATTCTGACAAGACTGGGACAGCAGCACAACAAAATGATTCCTTGTCTTTGAGAAGCAGACAGCTCCCATCTGAACTCCATTTCAAATCAATTATGGTGAATTGTGGGACTGGAACATTCACACAGAATGCACCAGAAGGGGTCCATATATACAAATGAGATGTTCCTGTGCAAACAGCCAGTCGAGCAGATGTTGGATCCCAAGCTGCAGCCCTGATACTGTCTTTCTGTATCAAGATAGCAGCCAATTGAAGCTGGCGTATATCCCATATCCACAGAGAAGTCGCCATAGTGTCATCACGTGTACATATGTACTGGCTGTCACTGCTCCAAGCCATAAGACCTGCAAATACATAGACAGATCAGTTCACCAACATAGTGAGTTTCCCCATACTTTTGGAACATCTAAGATTAGAAATGCCTATCCTAAGTAGGACATTCCCATGGCAGTAATTACTTAATTTGTGCATGCGTTGAACAAGGAAGCCACTTGAAAATGATGTTTTTATTTTCAATCCACAGGCCAAAAGCTAGATATGTACGACTAGTTTGTATTAATTTTTAAGATATAAATCTTTCGATACAGCGGAGGCTAAGTTTCTATATCTGCAATCCACTTGAAAAGTTGAAATCCAACTAAGGGTCTAAGGGAAAACCGGGTGATGCTATGCTGTACATCCGAAATCAAGGGTAAAATTTCTATAATAGATAAAAAAGAATAAAGAATGGATGGGGGGACACGAGGCAGGCGGAATACAATTTCCCTTAGGCTTGAATATCCCTTCCCCCCCCCCCCAAAAATTCATCAAAGGCCGGGGATTGCAAGTTGCAGAAATTTGATCAGATTCAGAGACGGCAAGCAAACGAGTGTATCAGATGAACAAAGATTGTAAAAAGACCTCATATCAAAAATGACATATGTACAAAAGCAAATGCAATCATAAAATGCAACTAAAGTATTCCATGCTGTAGTTGCAATATTCAGTATGATGTGATTCTTCCTAGTGGTTCATTCAAAATAATCTTCTTCACTCATGCATGGTAAATCAGAAAAAAGTGAGCTTACCAATTCCTTGTTTTGGATTTGGTTTGTCTACAGCTGGCTTCTGGTATGGCAATGAAATTGGTAATTCCACAACTTCATACTTAACTCTCAATTGTCCTTCTGAAACATCTCCTTCAAAGAAAAGTCGCATCAAAATGACAGCAACATCATTGCTAGAGGGAAACAACTCGGTGGTGAACTCTTTAGAGGACTTTTCGAAACCAGTTAAATTTCATGGAAATTGAAATGAAATATCATCAGAAAACACCCAGCTCATCTTCAATGGAAGCCAACAGAGTTAAGAAGGGAACATTTTTCAGCTTTGGGTTATCCCATACTAAATAAAATGTCTCCCTGCTAAGTCTTCAATTATTCATTTATTGTAAAGTAAGAAACCAGCCTATGTATTTTGAATACAGGATCTACCAAACAGCTTCAATTAAATTGTCAGTTCATAAAATCTTGAATTACTCCAAGCCCAGGCTCCCCCAAACCCCTATCATTCACTACATATTCGTCAACGGTTTGTTTTCAATCCCCTTTAGAAAGAGTTCATCTTGCTAAGATTCCAAAGGAAGAATTACATATGGGTAGGCATTAGACTGCCAAAGCATATGATCCTCAAATTTTAACATCCCAGTGCATTCATTTAAAAGTCTGGATTTTCTTTTGCTAGATACATGCCCTCATCTAGTTACAAATTACCCTGAAATAAAGGAGAAATTCTATTTGTAATTGCAAAATAAAGAGAAATTAGCTGGGTCATAAGAGGACGAGATAAGAATTTTACACAGGACAAGTAACCTGACTACCTGAGGGACAAAAATGAACCGGTTGGTGCAAATCTAGAATAAAGTCAATAAACTGGAGTTCCAACAAAATCAAGAAAATGGGTGAATGAAACATCAAGAAATTAGAGCTGAATGGCTGGCAAAGACTAAAGTCTGAAAGAAGGAAAAGAGTGCAACAGATGACATGGAAGATGCTAGGAGATGGGACCTGAGACATATGCAAGTCATGCAAGTCCATACGAGTGCCATGGGGTAAGAGTGAAGTTCAGGCACCATGCTATTGGAGATAAAGCTACCACACAACCGAGAAACGACAAAAAAACATATTTGTGTATTACCTAACTTGTAGAATTTACGATTTTTCATTTTGATAATTTCTTTATCGTCCTTGTCACAAAAGTTATGGCATTGACTTAAATATGGTTCCCAATGAGTGTGAATGACTTCAACAGTTTAAGTTAACAGTTGACAGATACTGTTTTGTTAAGTTTAAAAAAGAAATTTTGATACGTAAAGCAAGAAACAAGCAAAATAGGCATACAACAAACAATTCTACAAGTCTTTCACCATGCTACAGACAAACAAGATGATTAAACAACAGTCACATATTTAAGCACACATACCGAAATTGCTCTCACGAGGATCATCGCTCAAACACAATCCTGATATGTCAAACTGAAGCTCCTCATCCTCCTCCTAACATTTTCAAGAGAATAGGTAAGAAGCAAATCCAACAGAATCAGTCATCCTGAAACTAGAAATCTGGATGCAAGAAATGATAAAAGAGATAACCTTAAAGATGACCGCATTAGAGGAACCACGAACATTGGGTAGATGCGTAAATTCAGCAAAAACTTTCCATGTTAGACGGTTCAGAACTCGCAACATCTGATCATAGCTACCGATAGCAAGAAATTGGCCACAGGGAGACCAGGACACAGTCTTCACACCCAATCCGCTCTCATATGCTTGATACTTCAATAGACAGCGTCCATCAGGGGTGTAAATCAGGACCTATAAAGAAGGTGATAACCCCTGTAAACAACTCATTCGGACAATAGAACTTCCTTAAACCACATGAGCAATAACTATAACATATTGTACACTTAGTGACCATATATCACAAGAAGGCGACCCTCAGCCATATTCTTCAGCTGTAGGTGAATTCATATGGTCAAAGCAGGCTAGTCACTTCAACTCCAGACAACATACCATACATCGACATGGATCTTACCTAATAGCATCTTGATTCCATACATCCCAATGGGAAATATCAAACTGAAGGAATAATAAGCATGCAATTAGTACAAGAACAATGTCCTTTTAATCATATTATTCATTAGCTTTTTGTTAGTTCTAGTCACGATGAACTTGTTCTCTCTAATTCTGAAAGTTCAAAAGTAGCTTTTCTGATGGATGATGTTGTCTCTCACAATTCAATAGTCCAAAATATTTATGTAGTGCTTATTCGGGTCTTATTTCTAGGATGGTTCAAAAAGTTAATCCATATTGTTCTACAGATGATCAACTTCTTCTAGACAAGCTCTACGGTATATGATCGATCTATTGACCACATAAACTATGCAGGCAACGCAGCCTCCCAGAGACTATAATATGGCAAACAACAATTGAAATGATGATGATTCTCAGTATGTTTTCAGTTAGTTTGATAGATTGAATGAATTCTTGTGACATTGTAGACGTGTATTGGGTTGAATGTTTTCCATCCACCAGCGTAGGCTCCTATCCAACTGGCCCATCAGGCTAATAATGGGGGCAACGGGACGCAAGACAAGCCCCGCCTAAACTTCGGCCCAACAAGCCAATTGCACACCCCACACAAGTGAACTAAACAACAGTCACTTTGAGCATGCTAAGAACTCACTTGGCGTATTCGGGTTGAATTTAACTTTGATAGCAAATGACATATGGCTTTAAGTGTTTTCCAAATAAAAAGGGGGGTCCCACAACCTAAGACCCTAAGCAAACAATGCTAATTAGGTTCTCCCATCTAAGTTTGCCTCTTCAGGTTAGTTGGGAGCCCCCAACTGGTGGCCTATGGAAGCTGAACTTGACGTAGGGCGTGTATGCGAAACGGGCCATGGAAACGGGTTTGTTATTCGTGGCTTTGTCAGCGATGCTGTAGCTATGGGCGTGAAGCAACACCTGGGCTTCTTGGATCCAGCAATTGAAGAAGCCAAAGCTTGTATGCTTGCTATGAAGAGCACTTAGGCAGCAGTTTAGCAAGGCATTGTAATTGAAGGTGACAATCTCAGTCTAATTGGTAAGTTGAAGCAAGGTAGCAGCCTGTATAATGAGTTAGGTCTTTCTCTTAATGAAATATGTGCTTTGCCTGGTTCTTTTGATTTCATTGCATGGTCAAATTTTAAGCGGGAGAGTAATTGGCAGGCACATGGTTTAGCTCATCTCCAACCTTTTGAGGTAGGGGAGAGACTTGGATTGAAGACAGTCCTGGACCTCCTGGTTGTGTTTAGGACCAAGTTGCAGACGATTGGTGCAAGCACATTGAGTTAAGTGGATATCCCTTTCCATAAGCTCCAAGTTAGCCCTTCAGAAATTTGATAAAAATGGGTTACCTAAGAACTTATGAGCATTAAATCGATAATAGGAGGGCTGAAATCGACTTCCACAAATACCAGAGGACTTGGTGAACCTAGCAAAAATTATTTTGAAGTGTTGACCAAAGGGGCTTCCAGAATGAAGATTTGGGTTGAGCAATATTACAATGGTCTTGATCTCAGAGAGAGGTAAAAGAAATCAGATTTGAGCTCAATGATAACACAAGAAATACCAGGTTTTCTTATTAGACTCCATAATATGGAAATCATGATGCAATCCATTCAAGGATTTGAGAGTTGGAAAAATAATATTAGAAAAAAGTCATGATACCAAGACTGGTAAGTTGAAACCCTCAGGCAACTAGTCCACTTCAAACAACTAAAATTCCCAATGTATTTCTTGCCCATATCATTTCCAAACTCACATGCAAAATAAGGCAAGCCCCATTTTGATCCAAAATTAAATTGACCAACCAAACCAAACATACCCGAAATGAGCATTATTTGCATTTTCTGAAATATTTATTGGACAAACCAAAAGCAAACCAAACACCCAAGTAAAGCTTGAACTAGAATGAGAAATGACCTAAACAACCCAACCTGAACCTGATATTCCCTCAACCTATTTTAACTCAATTGAATGACCTGTTTGGCAATTCATTACATGTCTGCCTTTCTCATCAATTTTTGCTCCAACTTTCAGATATGCGATAGGGTTTTCATCTCAGATCTTCGATCTAAAATAATCATAAATCTACCTTGTCATCAAATACAGCTTGTCATAGAGCTAAGCATGCACGATCTTTCTCAGACATAGCGTCAAAAAGATGCAACCATCCAGTAATTTTTCATGAAGGCAATCACATCTACAATGACAGGACCTGGAAAGTGGGAACATGCCAAATCCATGAAAGGCGATGGGATCGCATGTTTACTAGGATGTTAAAGCCGAATGGTGACTCCCAAGACCAAACTCACAACATGAACCATAACATCAAAAAACCATATCAGATGTACTGATATACATATCAAAACAATGAGCAATATATACAGAATATATGTTGTATCCACAGATTGAATCAATGAAAGGAAATTGGGCAATGTGACGTGATAATGACCAGCCTTGCCAAAGGAACACACAACAAATATTCGAAAAAAGATATCTTTGATAAGACTAGTACACTAGGTAGGATATTTTGTAGGACTTAAGCATTAAACACACATAAGATCATCAGAGTAAATGACTTCACATGACTTAAATTCACCATAAAAAGCAGGAAGTGAAGTTAGTCAAATACCTTGTACTCAAGAAATGAGTCCCAGACGACAATAGCACTGTCATCAGGTGACCATTCAATGTCTGCTAAGTCCAGTGTGTCAACAGCAAAAACGCCCATTATCTCCCATGTGTCACAAGATAATAGATTAATATAATCTTTGCAGTCACGTCTTGTACACACAGCAGCAAACTTGCCATCCTGTGTAAAAGAAACCCCCTTGACCGGATACTTTGGCCATCGTACATGTACACAAGCTGTGTTCACTAGCGACCAAACTGTTAGTCGTAGTTGGAAATCAGAAGTCGTGAGTATGTGACGACTGTCAGGGCTCCACCTAGCATGTGCAATACCAGCTGGACCTTCATCTATTTTGCATGTCCATTCTGGCTGCGTCAGTGACCATACTTGAATAGTTGGTCTCTTGTAAAGACCACACAGTATGTATTCAGAATCAAGAGCCCATTGAATGTAACTTATCTTATCCAAACATGAAAACAATTGTACAACCTGTATCATCCAACAATGAACATTCCATATTTAGTAGAGCGTGAGAGAAACATGGGGAAAAACTCAGCACAAATTCAAACTCAGTGCTCCTTTACATGACCTCTTTTCAAGACAAGATGGGAAAAGAAAGTTTATAGGTAAGACAAATATATGCTAAACCATATACAAAGCCTTGATAAGAAACCAACTTTAATTTGGGAACTCAAAATCATCATGTTTAGTTCATTAGATCAAGGAGTTGATCCTTTTTTCTTTTTTTCTTTTTTTGGGGGGGGGGATGTTGTATTCTATTTGGTACCCCTGTGCTTTTGAAAAACCCAGTTGTTACAAAGTATGGAAGTAAAGATATATCCCACAAATTTAAATTCATGAGCTTTCTCACTACAACATATTCACATTCACATCGTGCACCAGATGAATTGTTAACAGAATACAAGGGTACCAAATGGAATAATCACCCCCTCCCTCTCATTAGTTCCGCTTTTCTGCTTCATTATTTAGTAGCATTAAGGGTCATTGATTTGGACAGCTAACTAGATGGGTAGGCAGTCTAGCATACTACATTATTTCTCCTCCTTTATAGCTTAGAGACACCTACCTTAGTGAACTTCGGGGTATTGGCTAGGTGAGGCTTTTAGTTTTGGCCAAGTTCTCCATCAAACCATGTTGAGCACCAATTCAATGCTGCTCCCATGAGAATAGTTCATAACTACATGGGCCATCTTCTGTGCAACTTTTGCTATGGAAAAGCAATCCATAATCGGTACAACACTGGTTACACTGAACATTCACTTCATTGAGTTCAATAAGCCCCTTCTTATGTTGTAGCCACTGCAAGTGTCTTTACCCTTTAATACTTCTGTGCATTTTGTCTTTGTTTTTTTTTTTTTAGGGGGGGTCTCCCATAAACAACGTCTCTCTTCACAAGCAACGGTAAGATTGCCTGCTCCATCTCCCTGTGCCTGCTTCAGCAGGACTCACATTCAACATTGACTACCTGTTATTGCCCTTCTTGCAAATCTTATGTAATTATTAACACCACAAGTGTACAGTCTATCATTCGAGAAAACTTCCTCAAATTTTGTGAATCCACTTTAGGCCTTCCTATCCTATATTATGTTCATACAGATATACAAGCACACAGCAACCATAACGGGCAGAAATTCTCAAATTCTAAGAATAAATTATGAACAAATAAAAGGGAATATAAATTATCAGTTAATTTTACCTTAAAAGATATGGTATCCCGGATCACAAGGCGGTAATCAACAGCAGCAGCAATGTAGCGACCATTAGGCGAGAAACAGCAAGACCCAGATTGCTTATAAGCATCAGTGAACTCCATCACAAACTGCGACAAGTAAAACCCAGAAAATGTGAACAAAATAGTACCCAAATCACAAATCTTCCATTTTCTGTGACGAACAGTAATAGGTGTCTTTGTGAATAAATGGTCAGCAAAACCCCAGAGTGAAAATGAAACTCGAATCGAGTAGGTCAATGGTAGATGAGGATTATTGAGAGGATAATCTTAGGATGTGAGCTTCAGCCTTCAGCTCGGCAATGCCGGCGGGTTGCCTGTGACTCGCTGATCCGTGCGGCGGCGCTTCGATGCTGCTCGTCGCCGGGTGGGAGGGGGGTCTCAGCGCGGAATTGACTGGGTTCAAATCGGACATCAGAAATTTTCAATTTAGATGTGAGAGTCCACTTTTAGGCTTATCCCACA
Source organism: Carnegiea gigantea (assembly GCA_029747015.1). Taxonomy (NCBI): domain Eukaryota; kingdom Viridiplantae; phylum Streptophyta; class Magnoliopsida; order Caryophyllales; family Cactaceae; genus Carnegiea; species Carnegiea gigantea. Next base: position 1,540,258 of record JAKOGI010000036.1, on the reverse strand, counting down.
ATTTTTTAAAATTTGAATGACAATGGTTTTTTTTTTTTTTTTTTTTTTTTAAAGGAAGTAGCTCTCCAACCCTGTTCTATTTTGCATTTTTTAGTATTTATCTAAGAGTTTATATCTCCTTAAAATTTTTTACGTCTTCTTACAGCTCCTTACATCCTTGGCATGATCCTTACATCTCTTTACATCTTCTTACATCTTCTTACATCTTTTTACATGTCATAGATTTTCTATAACATTCATTTATTTTAGTTACAGACATATGTATATTTTTTAATGATGCTACTAATATACAAAATTTATAAATATCTTATGAACACAACATTTATATAAATATAAAAACATAATACAACGACTTAAATTATATTTGAGTTTCGACATGAAATATATATTATTATAAATTACTATACATTTATTTATATTTAAAATTATTTACTTAAAATAGGAATTTATTTGAAGAGTAGTATTCAATTTTGTCAAAAATTTTTTTTTTTAATTATACTTTGCTTATTCGATCAAACTAATGTTCATATTAAAAATCTTGGATGAAATTTTATTCACCAAATTTATGGGAATTAATATATTTTATTATTGTGTAATGAACTTAATTAATTGTTTATTTTTAATAAGTATATTATTTTAATATTATTATTTTTCATCCAAAACGTTCATTGTAAAACAAATGATACTATACAACTCTTCAACAATTCAACAACTCATTACATCCATCCTTACAGCTCCTTACAACTCCTTACATCTCTTTGCAGCTCCTTACATTTTCTTACAACTCCTTATAGCTCCTTACATCTTCTTATAGCTCCTTACATCTCCTTATATCTATCTATCTATCTAAAATGCAAAATAGAACAGGCCCTCACTTGTAATAAAAAGATAATAGGTAAGAAAATCACTATAAGTGGAAAGATTCCAAAACTCCTTATCTTTTGCGAGGTAATTTTGAATGATTGACTGTTTTAGGTTAGACAGAGATTAATTGTTTTTTATATGTTAATTAAATTTTTAATCTTTGTAATTGTATTTTAATTCATAAGATTGGGATATTTGAGTAGACAAATAAAAGTTGTAAAATTTTTCATAATCGGTAAAATACTATTGACAGGTAAAGTGGGTAGAGGAGAAGAAAGGTGTTTTGAGCGAGTTGAGTTACATGAGGATTGACGTTAAAAGGGAACTACATTATTTAGAGAAATAGAGAATGGCGGATGGTACAAAAAATAATAATATGACTATGTTTTCCCCATTTTTTGTATGCTTAGGACCTGTTCATTTCGTTGGTAATTCCCAATTTATCAATTTAAATCAACTTCAATTCACTTCAGACAACTTCTATCCATCATATAAAAAAATATACAATTTTTTTCAATTTCAACCCATTTCAACCAAAAAAAAAAAAAACAATTTCAACCAACTTCACAATCTTCACCCATTATCCAACCTCTGTTTTCCAACGAAAATAACAGGCCCTGAGTGGAAAGATTCCAAGATTCCTAATCTTTTGTTTGAGAGGTAATTTTGAATGATAGATTGCTTTATGTTGGAGAGAGATTAACGATTATTTTTATGTCAATTAAATTTTTTATCCTTGTAATTGTCTTTCAATTGATAAGATTGGGATATTTGAGTATATAAATAAGAGTTGCGGAATTTTTCATGATCACAAAAATACTATTGACAGGTGAAGTGGGTAGAGGAGAAGAAATGTGTTTTGAGCAAGTTGAGTCATGTGATGATTGACATTAAAAGTGAAATACATTGTTTAGAGAACACTGGATGAAACAAAAAATAATGATACAGTCCTGTGTTTTCGCCCTTGTCTGTATGCCTAGGGCCTGTTCTTTTCGTTCATAAATATCAATTTACCAACTTTAACCAATTTCAACCAACTTTTATCCATTATATAAAAAATATATCAATTTCTTCCAATTTCAACCAATTTTAACCTACTTTAATAAATAAAAAAAAAATCAAATTCAACCAACTTATACCAATTTTAACAAACTTCACTCATTTTCCAACGAAAAAAACGAGGCCTTAATTACTGGCAACTTTCGTAATCTATTAGAAAATTGTGTAACAGAGGAGTTTGGTGTGATTTGTGTGAATGTATTAGGTCAAGCAAGGATTATTAATGATTGCTCATGTTCACTTTCGCCACGCCAACAAATGCACGGGCGTGGCTTGCTATTGCATACCTTATTTCATGATATGCTTAAATACCAAATAGTAAAATGCACTTGGTATTTTGAATATGTTCATCACAACTGTTAAAGATAACGATTAGTAACAATAAACATTAAGGATTGCTAATATCTTATGGTGGAGAGCTGTGTAAATGACTAGTAAGAGTTAAGTAGATAATTTTTACCGCTTCATGCTGAAATTAGCAAGTCTTTTAATTGTATAATTCTCATAAATGTATTTTACAATGTTTAGGGCATGTTTGTTTTAATGTTTAAAATGAACTACTATAGCAACGGCTTACTAGCATTATCAATTGCTAGAATAGGCAATTAGCAATTAACAGTGTTTGAGAGGCGTAGGAAATGTGTTGTGGTTAACAAACGCTAAGGTGAACAAGCCCTTTTTGCAAGTTCTAGAGATACAATACCTTTGGACTTTTGGTCAATGTCAGTAAATGCCCTTAAGCTTCAAAAATAAACTTAATACCTTTTAATTAATTTATCCAGCCTTATTTACACGATGAACTATTTGTATAAATTCATCTAAACATAATTACAAAATATGAACAAAAAATTGAATCTAAATAAAATAATTTGTTTTGACTCTAAAAAAGGTCAACATATAATTGGGCAATGTAATATTTATATGAACATATTCACCTTCTCTGGTAATTTACTAGAAAAATTTAGGTTGATTGTGCATATATAATTGGATTTTGAATTGTCTTTGAAATTAACCTACCAATGCATACAATTATCATCCTAAACTTAATTTGATGTAAAATTTGATCACATATTTATTAATTAAGATGAATATAGTATTGCATACTTGGCATTAATATCGCAGTTAAAAATGAGAAGACATTTGGGCAACATTACCTTGAAGGACTTTATTTTGTATATTTCAAAGATTTCAAAATGAATTAGATTAATCTTACATTGGACTAACTTTAAGACGATTGAAACTTGAGTGTTGAATTTAATGACAAGTGATACTAATTAGGGCATTCCCAGTCCTGACATGAGTGGAAGGGATGGGCCCCGCGTGTCAGCCTTCTGCCTCCGATTCAAGAAATTGTGCACCTTGTCTCGCATGGGAGACCGCGTACACGGTATTCTCCATGGGACAGTTTTCCACCAATAAAAATATTTTTGCTTTTTTTCTTTTTTTTGTGTATAACATATAAATTTTAAGTGATTAAAAAAAAAAGTTGTGTGTTAAGGTGGGTCCATAACAAATATTTTTATTAGATAATCAAAATTAGAATTTCATGGATTGGAAAAGTGATGAAATGCAAGTCCAAAAAAGTAAAATTTTATTGATGTGACATATTTGAGTTTCAATTTTTGGAACTTAGACTGAGAATGTCCTTAGAGCTTCCTATAAAAACATTTATTTTATACACATCAATAAGGTGGGACACAAAAATCATATTTTGTATGCCACATCATTGCAGGCTAAAATATATAAGTGACAGTTTAATTAAGTCAGAGTGCATTTGCTTTAGTTTTTAAGGGCCTATTTATTTTAGCGTTTGCCCAATTGCAACTGCTTTCAACCACTTCCAATCGCTAATCGTTAATCTCAACCGTTCTTAACTGCTCTCACCCGCTTCCAACTGCATGTAACTGTTTACATTATTTTACAAATGCTAATATAACTGCCTCTTAACCATTCACAACAACTCCCAGCTGTTCACATATACTTCTAATTTCTAACAACTGCTAACTGCTAGTCTTAATCACTCTCAACTACTCCCAAATGCCCTCAATTGCTAAGCACTCCTTGTAACCGCTGAAATAAACATGCCCTAGATCAAATAGTATTTACTACCCATATTTGTTAAATTTAAGAATACTAAAAACAGAAGAAAACATAATTTATTACTCTAATGTATCAAATAAAAAGTTATTTTCTTTACTCAATAAAAAAATTTTGATATTCTTTTGAGATATATTCATAAAAAAATATTTTGGCAAACTTTACTGCAACAGAAGAAGTGTTTGGAAGACAAACAGAAGTAAATATGTTTTTTGTTTTTTTTTTTTAAGGAATAAATTGAAAAGGCATGCACTTTACACCTAGATGAGCCGAGGAATAAATTGGTCGTTTACTCACGCTTGGAGTGCCATTTGCACACCGTTGAACCAATAGGCAATGAGGCAACTACCCTGACGGTCTCTCTGCCTCGGTTAACTCTCCTGGCATTCGAGCCGCCTTCAGAATATCAGCTCTGCCCCCCTTTTTTCAATTTCACAACAACAAAAATCCCATCTCATCTTGCAAATTTTTCGATTAGATTTTGATTCTAATCGCTATTTTCAAGCTCGATAACCCAGTTATCAATGGTGAAAACCACCGATAATGAGCCGAATGTGGCGCCCTTCTTGACCAAGTGCTATGAGATGGTTGATGATCCATCCACTGATTGCGTTATTTCTTGGAGTCAATCTAGTGATAGTTTTGTTATCTGGGATATGACGGAATTTTCGCGGGATTTGTTGCCTAAATTTTTCAAGCATCAGAATTTCTCCAGTTTCATGCGCCAGTTGAACATCTACGTGAGTTCAATTTTCCCTCTCTTTTTTTTCCCCCCTGCCCAATTTAGGTTTTAGGGTTTTGTTCGGTTGTTTTTGGGTGATTGATGAAATTTCTGATGTGGGTTGGCTTGCTGATTCAGTTGTTGTGTTCTGCTAATTCAGAGGTTATTGTTTTGACTGTTGCTGAGTTCAATTTGAAAATTGTAGTTTATGTTGTGGACTTCTTAAGTGGTCTTGAAAAGTAACAATTTTGGGATTAATCTGCTGAAAGAATTGAAAGGGGGATTTTGGTTGGTCATTGACCGCAATTGTAGCATTGGAGGGCTGTTTACAGTAAACTTATGGAAATGGAAATGAAATGCTGCTTCTGCAAGACTATTATGGTGTAAAACTTATGATAAACGAACTTGATATAACTTGAGCTTTTGAAGCATACTCATAGGTCAGGTTCTTGAATTTTTGTCAAATTTCATACCTGCTGCCGCTTATCAAAATTTATACTCCCTATCCACCGAAAAGAATGTACCTTTAACTTCTCATGGAGTATAAGAATGGCCTTTTCATGAATATTTATTTTTTGATAAAAGTAATATGTTATAAATGGATATCAAAGGGTTGGATGCACAGCTAGCATCCTACAAAAGAATATATACACGGAAATACAAACAATCCACACGCGCAGCCACTTCAAAAGGGGAAGAACACAACTTCTTGTTATCCTAAAAAAAGTCCTGATGAAATTTTCCTTTTGAGTGCCCAAGAGGACCTTTCATGAATTATAAGAATGGTCTTTTAGGTGTATAAGCTTAGGTTCCCTTTTAGGGTTTCCTGAGTGAAAGCTTGCAATTGGGGGCAAAACATAAAATTCCTAACTGTAGAATTCTGACGTCCAAAATTTCTCTATTGTCCTCCTTCCTGCCTGTTTTGCGTTTCTCCTTCATTGGTGAAGAGTGGAACATAGATTGTCTCTCGCATGTTTCTTACATTGACGAAAACAGGTTGAAGATTCTCCCAAATTTCATAGCTTACAGTATCCCTTTCTATGTAGAAAACAACCGAATCCATATTTGGACCAACTTTAAACAGGCACATGTAGGAATCTTTTTTATCTGGTTTGGCTCTTTTTTGGGGGGGGGGGGGTTGTTCTGTTCATCGTCTACAGTACCAGCAGTCTGGGACTCATCCATACTCACATTGGAGCGTGGAGTGTTCATGTCAAACTCAGCAATTTTCTAAAAGGATTTTCATTTTAAGCCCTTAACGGTGATTGAATTTGCATACCCATCTTTGATGCACCAGACAAAGGTTTTATTTCTATTGGATTTCAACTTTGGCCTGAAGTTGAGTTTTCTCTTCTAAAAACCTCATGATATATATGGAATTGGCAATGCTTACCTTGCCATACTTGGGTTTTTGCGGAATGGAACACAAGCTTTTAAAAAAAAAAAAAAATACGGGGAAGGACTGGCATTGAATTGCATGGAAGTGTACAAACTTTCCTTACACTTTGACATGTATGTGTAGCTGGACTTTCAATAGAAAACTTTGAACAGAATCTTAGGACAATTGGTCTTGCTGTCCAATTGTTTTCTTGGACTTTAGATACTTCTTGTTGGCAAACCTTTTCAATTAATTTTGATTTCTTTTTAATTAAAACTCTCCTTCAACAAATACAAAGCCTGTCATGGAATCCTTGAACTTCCGGTCTCACTCTCACGGGACATGGGGGTTTGGTAATTACTGATTTATGGAGCACTCTGCAGACGTGAATGATGGAGCCTTACCGCATCCATAGGAGTTGCTGCCTCAGCAATGTGTGCAACACCTTTCTCTCAGCACATTCTGTGCATTGGCACTTACAGAGCATAAACTCTAATTCTTGGAACCAAATCAAATGGTAACTCAATTTACTGCTATGCTAGGACATTATAAGATTGTTATTTGGGAGAACGGTGTATGTGATGGACACTGGTTTGCTTTAAACAGAAATCAACCATGGCTGCTTGGGTTAGTTTGTAACAAGGCATCATGGTCTCTGTTTTCAAAGCCTTGGGTTAGGTATACACATTTTACCCTCATCAATGTGCCTCAGGAGGCATGAATAAGCTGTGAGAATTAACTCAGCTGTACTGAGGATGTAAATTGGTCATCTAGCCACATGCACTGAATGTTGTCTTTTTTGTTGCGATCCTATGGTTCATCTACCTTCTTTGTTTGAATGTCGAATTGCGTCTCATATCGTAGTTCTAAGTTTCCAAATTTCAACAAAGATCAACATACTTATGTCATGCTACATGACTTGAGAAATCCCCAAGGCGACCTGCTGAGCAAGAGACCTGGTTAAAGTTGTTAGTGTGTGGTTGATTTCTGATTTTGTCCCTTTTTTTTTCACTTGAATTTTGATGTGGATTCCCGAGGAATGTTCTTATTTTGTAAATTATTCTTGTGTCCCTCCCCCTTGTGTTATTGTCAACATGATCATGTTTGAGATAACATAATTTCCATTGGCAAACTTTCATGTTCTCTTTGAACAAGTATGCTTGTACAGATAAGCAGGGTACTCATTGCTGTACGTATGATTCACCTGAGAATTTCCACCTCAAATTCTGGAAGACTTAAATTAAGGAAATGATATGTATTGAGCAAGTTCATATTTTTTCAGGGTTTCAGAAAAGTTGATACAGATCGCTGGGAATTTGCAAATGAAGGATTTATTAAAGGTGAAAAGCATTTGTTAAGGAATATTAGAAGAAGAAAACATCCTCAGGGTGTAGCTCCGAAAAATCCGCAGCAGGAACTGACAATTCGGGTATCAGATGACGTGGATTACACTAGGTTACAGAGGGAAGTGGAGACTCTTAAGACGGATAAGAGTGCATTAATGCAGGAATTAAATAAGCTCAGAGAGCGCCTAGAGTCATCACAAAATAAGTTGCTTCTCTTACGAGAACGTATTCAAGGAATGGAGAATAATCAGCAACAATTGTTGTCGTTCTTAGTGATGGTGATGCAGAACCCGGGGCTTCTGGCCCAGCTTTTTCGCAACTGGCGTGTGGCCGAATCAGGAAAGATTACCTTGGATGAAGAAACAGAATTTGGAAATGTAACCATGCTGGATGGGGTGATGGTGAGGTACCAGCCTCTGCCAGATGACATTCCCTCATCAACTCCGGCTCCATTGTCAGAGCCAGAAAAAACCATTGAACATGATCTCTCATTTGAGAAGGTCAAGGACTTGTTCATGAATTTTAACTTCCTATCATCTCCATCTCCAGTGGACGAAAGTTTTCTTTGCTCTGAAAACTGTGGATCCATTATAGTACCCGAATTGGATCTTGCTATGATTGAGCAGTTTCTCTTAAGTAGTCCTAGCCGGGGAAATGCAGACGAGTCTCAGTTAGACAATGAAGAGCATACTGGCATGGAAATCGAGATGGAGACGACATTGTGCAGCACACAGTCGGATATGTGTCAACCGGAGAGTCCATCCTTATGTGTTGTAGGGAACGATCAATCGCCAAGTTTGGAACTCGTTACAGAACAAATGGGGTCTTTATCTCCTGGCAATGGTAGCTAGAAAAAACATAGATATAGCGGAAAATGCATAATTTTGCTGTCAGGACTCTGGATCTTTTGGATGGGTGTCCTGAGTTGTAGCCTGATGATATTTTAACGCAAATGCTTTGTTTTTTTTTTTTTTTTAAAAAAAGCCCTTCATATTAGTTATGTAGATTGCCACATTGATTTGCTTGATTCAATTGTTTAGCACTTGATCTTATTCGTACAAAGTTAATTCCTGCATTAATTCAGTTTTATCTGAAAGTATTTTGCCATTTTTTCACAAAAAGTGCCATAACTTACACTATGTCAACATTTTTTAATATCAAATGCTATAACTAATGCATAAGGAAAACGCCAGACGCCTAATGACAATACCTATATGTTACACCTAGGAGGATGTACACCCATTTGCCACGTAAGCATGCAGTTATAATAATATCCACCTCAGCGAATTTTTATTTTATGGAAAGGAAACAATGTACCATCCCTAAAATCATGCATCCTTTCCTTTTTTCAGGTTTATTCAAAATTTGAATATTGTGCCATAATTTATCTATCTCTTTCTCTCTTTTCATACCTTCTCTTTCATTTCTTTGTCTGGAAAATTTCAATTTCTATTATCTCTATAGAATTCAATATATTCAATCAATTCTTCAAAAAAATCAAAATTTTGGGTAAATTAGTGTGGACTCATGAACAACGAGATAGTTGAAGGAGCACAAGTGTTAGAACCCATTCAAGCAGTGACAAATCAAACAGGTGAGTGAATTGAATCAATAGTTATTTTATGTAAAACATGAATGTATTAATAAAAACAAATTGTTTTGGTGATTTCTTCATGGCTATCGATCTAGTATAAATTTCCTTTGGTATTACATATGGAAGATTAATTTTTTGTATCTAGCTATATTGTATCTGCAAAAAGTTTAATGATATTGGCAATGTTGAACATATTAGATTAACATTATAATCTTTGTTGACTATGAAAGAAATTTTGTTGAACTCGTTAAGTTTTTAGTCAAAATTGGTCTAGATTGCAGTTTATGAACAATGTTCATAGTTGGGTTTTATTGTTTTTAACATCGGCCTCTATTATCCATGTTTGTTCATTTTTTGTTTTGTGCATGTTCATTTTTGAATTTGTTCATTTTTGAAGTTAACAATGTCCATAAATCGGAATTCTATGGTGCTGTGGTGGTTAGATTATAATTGTTCAAAATGACTCGGTTCGAGCTAAACTAGGTTTAAATATATGGCACACGTTGTTCATGACGTTTGAATGAGCTTGGAAACGTTATTTATAAGTTGATTTTCAATTGTTCAAGCTATGTTGTTTAATTTTTCAACTATTGTCAAATGTAATTCTCGAACTACGTCAATGATTCTGAAGAGCTTTCTCATGAATAAATTGTTCAGAATGGAATAAAGCATTGGTCGATTGGAATCCAACTTCAGGAATACCCAATGAGGATGAATTAGTTGGAATGATTGCAATGTCGGAAGAAGAAGCATTTTAAATCCACAATGACTATGCCTACCGAATGGGTTTTAGTGTTCGATATAACAAAATACGTTACAGAGCATAAGGTAAAGAGAGATCCATGCGGCAATTTTGTTGTTGGAAAGAAGGGAATAAGAAGACAAACGGAAAAAGGTGTAAACAATACACCAAGCTAAACGTAAGAACGGGTTATAAAGCATACATTCAATGCCATGTTGACAAAAATGGAACATGGACAGTCACCAAGCACAATACCGAATACAATCATCCCATGTGTAGTCCAAATAAAAGACATCTTTTGCCTTCACATCGAAAAGTTCCAAAAAATGACATTCAATATATCAAGCAACTCAGTGACTCGGGGGTTCCAGTTGCCGATGCAGTGCGATTATTGGAAAAACAGGCTGGAGGACCACTTTACCTTGGTTATGGATTAAGAGATGTGTACAACGAGCTCGGATAATTACCAAGAAAAGTTTAGAGGGTGGGGATGCCTATACTCTTACAAATATATTTAAAAGAAGATTTGAGAATGAGACCGGGTTTTATTATGACTTTGAGATTGACCCTGATGGAATTCTAGTTAGTTTCTTTTTGGCGTAACACGCAAATGCTAGATGATTATAAAGTTTTTGGGAATTTGGTTGTCTTTGATACTACGTATCAAACAAACAAATATGACATGATATGTGCTCCTTTCGTCGGGATGAACCATCATAGCAAGAATGTCATGTTTGGGTGTGGCTTCTTACTAAATGAAAAGATTGATTCTTTCATATGGTTATTCCGTACATTCTTGAAATCCATGAGCAATAAACACCCAATAACCATCATGACTGACCAAGCTTTTTCAATGGCGGCAGCAATTCAAGATGTGTTTCCCGAGACACGCCATAGGTTATGTTGTTGGCATGTAATTCAAAACTCCAAAAAGAATATCGGGGCACTTAGATCAAAGGAAGGCTTTACTAAAAATTTCAATAAAGTGCTTATGCATTGTGACACAGAGGTGGAGTTTGAACATTTTTGGAAACGATAAATATCAACCTTATAAATTTTAGCATGTTATTATCTTTCATTTTTTGAACAATCCTTACAACAGGTATAAACAAACTCATGTTGATTCATATGATGAACTACTTTTCTGTACTTTTTGAACTGAACCAGGATCTATACAGTTGAATGTTGTTTGTATTAGTTGTGAACAAACTTATATTTAGGGTTAGATAATGTATTAGGTTTAACATATAATAATTGTGTATAATGCAGGATGATGTTAACATATAACTGTGAGGAAAACAGTTGGCTTACAAAGCTTTACAAGAATAGAGAGAAATGGTGCCCAGCATTTTCTAAAAACTACTTTTCGCGTGGAGTATTATCTTCGTAGAGAAGTGAAACCACTAACAACTCCCTATCAAGAAGATTACGGGCAACTGCAAACCTGTGCGATTTCTACAACATATTTTGTGTGGTTGTCTCAGAATGGAGGAAAAATGAGAACGAGGAAGATCATAGAAACTCTAATGGTATTCCAGAAATAGCCTTTCCTTCAATGGACCTACTTAAACATGGTCTCTCTGTCTACACTATTGAAGCTTACAATATATTTGAACAAGAGTTCATTGATGGGGCCTCTTGCAACTATGAAGAAGTGCAAGGTAACATTTTAGGTAGAATGTTTCGAGTGTGGCTTCCAGGTGGACAAATCTTCCATCACACTGTCATATACAATAAAGCACAAGGAATAATTGAATGCAACTGCAAGATGTTCGCCGAAGTTGGCATATTATGTAAGCATTGTTTGCGTGTAATGCATGCATGTTGCGTTGCTAATATTCCAGAAAAGTACCTCCGGAAGAGATGGTGCAAGACCATAGAAGAATGTCAAAGCAGTGAGCTCATAGTAGGAAATGCTAGAAACGAAGATATTCAATGCTCATCTATTTGGAAAATGCAAATAATTAGAAAGATGAATACACTTATCACAACAAGCCAAATGAACACACAAGCAAGAGCTCATTGCGAGGAGTATTTTAACAGACTGAAAGAGTTGGTTGAACAAGAGGTTGGATCCATATATGTTGAGGAGAATGTCGCATCAAAGCAAATGGATTCTTCTAGAAAAATTCTAAATCCTGTCAGTTCTAAGCCAAAGGGAGAAAGAAACAAGAGGAAGAAAAGCATCGTTGAAAAAAAATGCAAACAAGCTAAATCCAAGAAAAGAGACCTCAAGTCATCAAATGGTATGAGTACTTCAGGATCAGTGTCTCAGGTAAGCAATGAATAGTATGTTGTCACAATTGAATATCAATGTTATAATATATGAACATCCAAGGAAATAGCCTATGCAGATATGCGAAGAACCAATTACATTACCAGCAAGTTGTATTCAAACACCCACGCAGGTAACCAGGCAAAACTATGAGTCTTTTATAATTGGAATATTTTTATGCAATATATTTGTGTTTGTATCTACAGATACAAATATTGTGTCATATATTACCTCCATGATATACCTAAATAATCTTTTATAACATATATGTAGGCAGGCAACCATAGCTCCAACACATATTCCTTATGCTACGACATATTTTTCCCAAGTATTCCCACAGGTACTCTCTTAAAGTGATACTGGTGTCTTTTATAAAATGATCCTTTTATAATTAATGAAGATATTTTTTTTTGACATTGATATGTGTCAGTCAAGGCCTTGATCCATAGAGGCATCAACTGCTTCCACGCATATCCATCATCATACGACTCAGGTCAAATCAATTTCACTAAGTTGTTCAAGTTGAATTATGCAATTTTCACCAAATAAAAAATATGTTGAACCTTGTGGGACATTATATTCATTGCAGGGGCCTATGCCACCAACGCCATATCCTTCGCAGTATTTTGTTCATCCAATAAGTGCAAGACCAACATTCACTCTAGTGGCAGTCTCGCATGCAAACATTTCCCATGAGTGGAGGACACAAGTGAAACTCTACATTAATGTTGAACTTTATCAAAGATTTGAATATATTGTTGGTATGGAGAACTTGTTTATGAATACCATTTATTCAGCAATATTTAGTTTCTCAAAGTTTTAATATTGAACAATTAAGAGAATAAAGTAGAACGATTTTGTTACATGGAGTTTAATATTGATTGTAACTTTGTTACGTGGAGTTTAATATTGAACAATCTTTAGATTAATGTTGAACTATCCTTTTGGTTAGCATATGTAGAGTAATGTATAAGGAAGACATATGTTGAACAAACTATTGTGGAAAATTTTATACAAACTTTCAATTGGGCAATGTAAAAAAAAATCAAAATAAAGGTTCACGCCGAACAAAAGTTTAACTTTTGTGCAATGTTGAGGTTAAAGGTGAACAATTGAGGAGGATAAGAACAAACCTTGCATTAGTTTTGAACAATTTACGAGATCCCAACTCAATAGTAGCCTAGCACTTAGTTATGAACAAACCTTGCACTATTATTTTGATTAGCTTATTTTGAACAATGTATGATGAAACACATATGTTGAACAATCTATTGTCGAAATTTGAACAAACTTCAAATGGGTAATGTAGAAGTCAAAATAAATGCTCTGCCGGAGCAGAAGTTTATTAGGATTGAGCAATTTAAAACTAAGGAGCCAATACCAGTCAAAATAGCATTAAAATCCAGTCTAAACTTTATAACTGCGAACAAAGCTTGTAATCGAAAGTACATCACTTGAGAGGGTCATTCGTATAAAGTCCTCTCAAATTACTAATAAATAATATTTCTAATCAATGACATAGTTGTCCATAAACCAAAAAAATGAAAGTGACGCTCAGGTTGCTTTCCTCGACTGTTGTTCTTGTTGAAAAAATTTCTTCGCAGTTTCAGACACAGTCATCCGAAGTTTGTATATAGGGTGCATCAAGATTTGTGCACAATATATCGGGCGCAACAATCTAAGATATTGTTCCTGAATAATTAGAAGAAACTAAAATGAGAAACATTTTTGGAGAATACAAGAATGCAAAGTAAAATTGTAAAAAATTGAAAAGAATGCTTCCACTAACACACACCTTATTCTTTTTCCCAAAGCCAGCATCCCAACAGCTACTATCTTGTCCTTGGTATGACTCCATATGGCGCATCACAAAAATACCGCAGTCATGTACATTCACTTCATCTTGCCATGATAGTTCTAAATATTCTATATCGAACTCTTTGATCTTACGTGAACGCGGATGCAAGGTCTTGTACATATACTTATGAAAATTATCAACCTAAAAAAAAATATATAAGACATAATATGCGCATTGTTCATCTCATATAATATGTTGACAAACAAAGAAACTCTTACCATAATATGATGACAGTCTTCATACTTCTCGTCAACTGTTGTTTTGAGAACACGATCATCGATTATGGTCATTTTTCCTCTTACCATGTCAAAACATAGAAGGAAATAATGTTCTTTTTTCAAGATAACAAAAAACACCTGTTTCAACAACACATAACACGTTACCATTATGCTTCTTGAACACCTTATATAATTGAATAATATTGTTGAAACAATTGAACTAAACTCTATATACAAAATGAACAACGTTATAAAAAGCACTCCACACAGTATGGTCAAGTTGAACAACTTCGTACAATAATTTAAATAACTAGGACAAGAGTGATGCATATAACTACCCACTGTTCACCGATTATATGAACAGAGTAAAAACAAACGTACCAAATCCATCTCTTTGAATTTAAGCCAATTGCATCTTTGCTTCTCGAAGTTAACGACCTGTATAAAGGCTTTGAACTTTGCTGACAATGTCATTTCATCGTCCACCGCTTTCTAGAAAGAGCCCAAACGCAAAAATTAAAACTGAGAAACTATAATTAATATAAGAAATTAAACAATATGAAATGTCCTCTTACAAAGACATTATGACTGAAATACATCTGTTTTGGTGCATCAGGATTTCTTTTGAGTTCCTCCTTGTTCATCAAAACACACCAAGCATCCAAAAGTATGCATTCAAGATGTTCAATTGCTCCTGCCATAGACATCATTTCTTCTCGATTCAACCAAAATTTTAAGTCTTCTTCTTCCACTTCATACTCAAACAAAACCTCCCTGCATAATAAAAGTAGGATAAGAATACCTAAATTTAAAGAATATCTTTAGTCTCAAAATTTTAAAGAAAGCAAAATGAATCTCTTACGATCGAGGGTGGAATTCGTCAATGTTTAAGAAGGCATAATCCGCAACAATTTTCTCTTCAGAAGACAAATGATTTAGAACACTTTTATGCTTGGACAAATATGGAGATCGATACATATAAGGTAATTTTTTTAATCTCCCTTCGAGGGCGCTCAATCCCCTTATGAGACTTGCCAGTGTGGTTGGTCTTACCAACAATCTTCCCTTTTGCATGTGAAGGATGATCAACTTGAATTCAATCGCAACTTTCAGGTTCATGATAGTGTGCAGCCACATCTACAACATCATCAAAATGACCAATCTCGTGGGTGAGACCCAAGCTAAAAGAAGGAGCACTACAATCCTTTTTTTTTGGGAAATTTTTCAATAACAGCTGCCTCTACGTTCACTAGTGCTTCTAATGAGAAGGGCCCCAACCTACATCTTCATCTTGCATAAGCCCACAAATGTTGCCATGATCAGCACACATACCTACACCAGGTATTGATACACTTGAGCCTTCTACGGGAATAGTAATCAATTTATTTATCACCTTGCTAAGGTGAAGTTGACCATGCTTATGAATTACCAAATTAACATGCTCCTGCATTCAAGCGATAAAAATTGAAAATAAATTGAATGAATTCAAATTTCAGTTTCACGAACATACCACTAAAAAGAATAGGGCCTTAAGTGTTGAACAAAGTGTTATATCGTTATGAACAAAGAATTTTAATCATACAGTTAACATAACATCTATAAAAGATACCTCAAATGAGTCGTCATGAGCAAGGCTAGAAGGCAATCCTCTGTTGCCACAACCAAGGCAAGTTGGTGTAACGGTAGAATCGCTCACGAGTAGATGGTTATCAACATTATCTTCCTTTTCTCGTTCATGATCCTGCTTTTAAGTAAATACAAACATGAAAATTAAACAAAATCAAATCAAACACTTTTCTTATGACATGATTCTTTTTAAGAATAGGATCAATTATGCCAGCTCATGTCAGAAAAAATAAATGACGTTCATTTCAATTCAGTTCGGTTCGGTTTACCAAAAAATAAATTTAGTTTTGCTAAAGTTAGCTTAGTTGGTTCAGCAAAAAAATGAGGGCAGTTTGTTTCAACAAAAAATAAGTTTAGTTTCATTCAGTTCAATTTTGCCAAAAAAAAGTTCAATTCAACTAAATTTGGTTTAGTTTAGCAAAATATAGATGAATAAATAGACACTTAATTGGATACAGTGACAAGGATAACCTAAGTGATGAACATAACAGAATGACACTATGAACAAACCTATAAACCATATATTTTACATGTTAAAAGATACCTCCGATGAGACTCGAGCATTGTCTTTTTGCTTTCGTTCACACTTGAGATCTTGAAAGTATTGTTGTAAATCAGCCTCAGCAGCTTGAACCGCTTTATAATAATCGAATGTCATACGAATTGCACCTCTACCGAACATACCACCCATCTTTTCTTCATTATCCACTCTCTTTTGGACCTCAACTTTAGTCCAACTAATTGCAGTTGGAAACCATCTTTCAGGAGTAACACCCCCAAAAACAACCTTGTCCAAATAGCATAGCTAAACATCCCCTCCCCCCAAAAAAGGTACTTAGACACACAAAAGAGGAGAAAGAAAATACCAAAAGCATACACATACTTAAAGTACAAAGAGAAATACATATACTAACCATCAAAAATATTAGGGGGCCTCTGAACAACCTAGCAGGATCACTCCCCCATTCAAAAACAGTGGCACTTAAAGTACTAATCACATATTCACACCAATCGAAATTGATAATGTCACCAACATTACCCAAAGACTTCAGGATCTTAAAATAAGCATCCCCATTTTGATTCCCCTTAATACAAGTAGAAACGACATAGATAACGAAATCCTTCTTGAATTCATCACCATGATCGCCCCGATCAAGGATCCCATCGTGCATCTTTCCAATCTTCGGAGCTCCAGATGATATACCCCATCTCCTCCTCCAACTACCCAAGAGAGCAATGTATTTCTCACAAGAATCACAAGTTTTTCCCTCCATTACTTTTTTAGGGCCCATGGGCAACCCAAGTATTGTATGAACATCTTCCTTTGTGAACTCCAATATCCTATGGTTTAAAAGGTTAAGAAAACCATCACAGTAATCATAATTTTCTAAAAGCCACATTCCCAAACTTTTCGAGATAACATTAGTCCTAATAGCCCAAAAACCACCAAAACCTATCTCATTCACAGCTAAATATTGTTCATAGTTTAGCCTTTCTATCAGGTAAGAAATACCCGAAATAGACATTTGGTGACCAAATGTTGGAATATCTTTTTTAGACCTGTCAAGAGCAGCTTGGACAAACCCTTTTCTTTGAGTGTCTTCCATGACACCTTCCTTCATAGCTCCATTATCCTTTGTTGATACCTTCTTTGGCAAAGGCTCGTTTGATTGTAATGATCCAGAACTACGTAACATAAATAAAACATAATTATTAAGCAAATTGATAATGAAAATAATCCCAAGTTATTCAGCTACTAATAATATTATTCAACTACTAATAACATACTTAAAAGTTAGAGTTTAAAATATATGCTTAACAAACACATAATTATTAACTACACAAATATACATTGAACAATCTACTACTATTAGTTGAACAAATATCACATAGTGACACTTTTGAACAATTCGACCTAATGTAATGAACAAATAACATTTAAAATTCATGCATAACAAATACATGGATGACCTAATGTACTGAATACTTGGATTTGGGACATCAATTGACTTCTCTTTTTGATGACTTCTCTTGTCTATATTACTCTGGGTTGACAGTGGTCTGGTTCCTGCATTGCCCAGTATCAGTCATGTTGCGATCCAATTTCCGATATATGAGCAAGTGAAAGGCTATTTGGGTAGCCAAGGTACTTTTCTTTCACATGACTCAAAACTGGTGATTGTATGAGTGCTGATTTTTTTAATGTAGTCTAACCTATTTTTTCGGTTCTTGTTGATGAAGCTGCTGTTAGTAAGCTTCCTACATATGATTTTTTAGTTGCTTCGTCAGTCTCCAAAATGTGTGCATCGACGTTGACATACCCTCATGAGGTATGCTTGTTGATTACATTAGTTTGTAAACCCTTTATACATATAATTATTAAGTAAAACTTATCAACTTTTTCCCTTGATCTGGTACATCTTTTTGGATATTATACATCTACTAATAACGTATTTAAAAGTTACAAAAGAAATTACAAACCAACAAGAAAGTAAGCAAACTCATGACTAACATTGAACAGTCTACTACTATCAGTTGAACAAATACCTCATAGTGATACTTTTGAACAATTCAACCTAATGTAATGAACAAATAACATTTAATATATGTGCATAACAAATTTATTCATATACATAATTATTAAGTAAACTCCCAATGAAAAATACCAAATAATAAATTATAAAACAACTAAATAAACTACTTAAAACTTATAAAAAGAACAATCAATCAATAGGATGTAAGCCCAACTATCACTGACATTGAACAATCAACTATTATCAGTTGAACAGATGATCTTATAGTGATATTTTTGAACAATTTGACCTAATATAATGAACAACCAATATTTTGGACCCCCCTTCCCCATCAAATAAAAAAAAAAAAAATAGCTGATCGTTTTAGGATCTGGGGTACTAGAGTTGGGACTACGTCATTAATTTTGACTAAAAACTTAACAAGTTCAACAAATTGGTCTATTTTCGGATTGGACTTGATGATAATGTTGCATGATATATATTACTTTGTGTGTTTATTGTCAAATAGAAGGGCACATTAACATATTACTCTGCATTTGCCTGATATTAAATTTTTATCTTGAATGTATTCTACAAGACTACAACCATGGGATAGTTTTGTGGGGCTTTACACTCGTTATGTCTTATTATGTCTGCCACTACGTCGTTGGAGCCTTACTGTGTGCTACTTTTTCAACCAATGCTATGAAAATTCAGCAAGCAAGCAAGATATATCCAACAAGCAATCTAATGGGAATAAGTTAGGGGTTGGAGAAGATATACCACTAAAGAATGACACTAAAACCAACCTCCTTTTACGACGATATACCATTGCACCCAGTAAATCAAGATTTTGACGTTGATCACCATCCACACTTTGTATCCGCATAGATCTTTCCGTTGCTAACAAATTACTTGATGAATTAAACTTGATGAATAATATAAATATGAACACCAAGAAGAGAAGTTTGCTTGGCTAGAAATTATATCGAAGTTGCTTGTGCACAATTGCTTGCCTATATCGAACGCATGTGCACAACTGTTTCACCAAAGAAAGAACAATTGCTTCCTGTGACTCTCTCTGACTTGTTTATGCACAATTGCAGGTAATCAATTAGGAAAATAGCAAGGTGGAGAAATATTCTCCTAATTTAATGCCATGATTAATTAGAGAGAATAGGAAATAGTTTACATTGTTTAGGAAAGTCAATTCAATTCCCATGTCTTTCTCTATTTCTATTTTTTTTAAAAAAAAATCTTATAAAGCTGCCACCTTGGATGATATGTACATGTCATCGCTAGGAGCACATGCACCTAGGTGGATGGTATAGATTGCCCGCCTAATGACCTAAATATGTAGTTTTAACTTACACTATGTCGACATTAATATCAAATGCTATAGCTAATGCATAAGGAAAATGCCAGACACCTAATGACCTAAATGTGTAGTTTTGAAAAGAAGGCTTCCCGTCCATTAATTAGTGATACCTGATACCTGTTCTTTTCGTTGGCATATCTAAATTTACCATTCTCAACCAACTTCAACCCATATATACCTATTTCACCATCTTCATGAACTTCAATAAAAAAATACGAACTTCAACTTATCAAAAAAATTCAACCAACTTCAACCTGCTTCATCTAAATTCAATCCACCTCAACAAAAAAATGCACACTTTAACCTACTTCTATCTAAATTTTACCCATTTATTAATTCATATCTCCCAACGAAAAGAACAGTCCTGACGTGTAGCTTAGTTTTTATTTAATTTTACTTCAAAGAAATCCGTTGTTTTCAATTTGAAGAAATAAATTCATATAGACAACTTACAATAACATCCCCCAAAAAAGTCTCTCAACAAGTCAAAGGAAAAAGTGAAGAAATATTTTTTTCAAAAAAAATTTATTTTTTTTTAAAAGGAAACTTGATCTAGTTACAAATGTGGGCAATGAATATCATAAATCTATGAGTTTGTACTCCTTTTTGTCACATATATATATTTTTTCAATATATATTTATTATATAAATAATTTTTAATATGTGATATTGGTATAACTTATAAAAGTACATGTTCATATGATTCTGATATAACCTTTGGTGAGTGTGTTATGTGCTATCTGACAATGTAACTAAAATACACCCACATCCACTCCATATCTACCGGTCAGCGGCGAAAAAACAAAACCGAAAAATTAATTTTCATCAGAAAATCAGAATTCTGTAGAACGACGAAACAACAAACGTCAAGCAAGACAGAGAGGGGGGGGGAGAGAGAGAGGGGAGCATTTCTTTCTGCTTCAATCATTCATTCAAACTTACCCACTTCACACATCCCAGAGTTAGAGAGGGAGCAAGCAGAGAGGAGAGAGAATGTCGGAATCCTCTGACATCGCGGCACCGATGTTGCGGCCGCGGAACGGTGGCGGAGCGGCGGAGGGTGCGGTGGAGAATTCCAGCCGGATATCCCAGACAACGTCGTTGGCTCTCCTGTTGGGCCGCGCAGCTGGGCGGCGGGGTCCCTCGATGTTGGTGCGGGAGACGGCGGCGCGTGAGTTAGAAGAGCGGCGCGCCGATTGGGGGTACTCGAAGCCGGTGGTGGCCTTGGATATTGTTTGGAATATGACGTTTGTTGTTGCGTCGATTGTGATGTTGATTTGGTCTGTGAATGAAAAACCTAATGTGCCGCTTAGGGTTTGGACCTGCGGGTATGCGTTGCAGTGTGTTGTGCATATTGTGTTGGTGTGGTTGGAGTATCGCCGGAGGTCGTTGAGAAGGAGAGAGAGTGGGGAGTTGGAAGGGGGAGAGTTTAGAGGAGGGAGGTTTGACTTGGATGGAAATGATAGTGATGGGGATGATGATGGTGGTGTTGGGATGTTTGGGTCTTCTGCTGTGTCAAGGTAAGGATTGAATTGAGCCGCTTTGTTTCTGGAATTGGTGTTCGATTTATTTTTCTGGTTTTGATTGATTTTGTTGGGGTGTTTGTCAGTTGTTTTTCTTGGCTGGTGTTGGGGGAAAGTGTATAAATCTAAATACTGATACTAGGTGGTTGTGATTGTGCTTTATTGAAAATATATGGTCAAGTTGCTGTTGTGAGCGGATCACCTTGTGTTGGTGCCAATTTCTGCTTTTATCCAACATTCCCTTTCCCCTGCATGCATTTTTTGGGTGGGGCAGGGGAGGGGGAAGGAGAGTTTGTGTATATGTGCATGATAGAATTCTTGCTTGACTTGCTGAAGTATTTTACTATCTCATTTGTACATTGGCTCATTGAAGATTGCATTTTTTGGATATATAGGGGTCTAAAAGATTGCATATCTATCAAATGATCATGCCATTACTCCATCACAGGTCCTCAAAGTAGGTTAATTCCTGTCATACAAAATGTTTAGCTGCTTGTAATCATAGAGCCAACAACTAGCTATTATAGTATTCATAACGGAGTTCAAAGCTGAATAAGATTTCAATCAACTTGCTGAAAGCTGTAAATTGAGACTCACTGCAGCAAAGCTTCAGTAGAGCTTTCTCGGTTGTGAACTTCTCCTCTTTTGGCTGCATAACTTCCACAGAAATCACTGTACTCCAACAAGGGGAGGCTTTACCTGAGATTGCTCCTCGCTGCCCCTGGCCGCCTTTTGATGTGGCTTCTTTTTTCTTTTCTTTTTTCCCTTTTGGGGGGGGGGTTTCCATGTTGTAGCTGTTTGGCTGAGAAGGAGAGTGGAAGATGGATAGCATGGGATAGGATTTAGGAATGTCTAGTAAATCTCGGCCATCAGATCGATGTTTAAAGTTTTGTAGAATGCTGCCACTGTCACATAAGGAATTGCTTATCCCTTTTGAAATTTTTTATAGAAATATATGTTTTTTTCCGCTGCTGTTTGCTATTTTCTTCCATTATTTTCTTTTACTTCTTTGGTATCTTGACTAACCTTGTATTGCTTCTATTGATATATGTCTCAGTTTTGCAAAAAGATGTGAATCTGTAAACACAATGGCATCATTTCTCTGGTGGATAGTTGGATTCTACTGGGTAGTCTCTGGTGGTGAACAGCTGCTTGTAGATGCGCCGCGACTGTACTGGTGTGCCTCTTTGCCTTCTTTTCAGTCACTTTCCATTCCCCTTCCCCTGATCCCCGCACTCATAGTTCAGCAAAAATGGTTGTTAAAAAAAAAAAGAAATTTTAATATTTTTTAAGTAGATCCCACAGCCACAGTATTTGGAACAAGTATATCATGATAGATCCAAGTCTGTTGAGAACTATCCTTTTTATCTTTGACTCCTTCAATGCCAGAAAAGAGGTGCTAGCTCGAACCGCTGTTAATGTGCCAGCTTTCGGAATATGTCCACTTGTGGACTTTCTAACCTGTGAGGTTGAGGGCTCGTTTTTGAAGTGATGGCCAGGTGTCACCATGTCAGCACTGACAAACAAATGTGGAACTTTGTACAAGTAATCATTAATGTCAGGAAATTTTATGTTATCAATTTAAGTCATATGTTTTAAGAGGAAGATGTTTGAGGGACTTAATATATTCAAGAAAGAAGAATCCTCACAATGCTGTGTCAAATCAATTATTTGTCGGGCTGACGTTGGCTTTATGAAGTCGTCCTATTTAAGATTTTCCATCTGATTTAGGGGGATGTGACGACAACTTGAACTCCGAGCTTTCATAGTAGAGCTTGTTGTTTAAAATAGCCAGGCAAACACACTACTCGTCCTTCTCATTTCCAATAATGTGCCTTCTCATTTAGTCTTTTTCTTGTCATTTCCAATAACGTGCCTTCTCATTAAGCTTTTTCCTTTTTGGGGGGAGGGGGCGGGGGTTGGGGGCATTGGCAATTAATTTCCATTTGAAGGGGCCTCTAGTGTCTAACATGCTCAGGTTGCAAGCTGACCAACAATGGTGCCAAAGAGGAAGTGTGATAATGCTCATGATCAAACAGAAGTTGGAAGTATCGTGAAAATGCAGACTCTAATCAGGGTATTTGTGAGGGATCGTCACGAAGGCTGATGATGCTAGGGATATTAGTCTCTCTGATGTCACAAACTTGACTTGCACAGCTGGAGATCCGAATATTATAGTGGAGATTAAAAGCATCAGATGAAGATGAAAAGCTAAGTTCAAGCTTTTGTATCCTTCCTGCCTTCAGTAGAAGAAAACAAGTAGCATGGGTGGAAGATGTACAATATGTTGCAGAGCAGATAGGGGCTTATTTTTGTGGTATTTGCTTCTGAAACAGTTCCATTTTTATTAAGGGAATAGTACATAGTCAGATAAATTAGAGAATCTAAAGGAGCGGATGCTAATCATGCATCCGACAAAGAAATCAAAAGAGGCTATCCACAAAATTAATCATATTAATCTACGAAGAGTTAAAATCCTTCCTTTCTTGAAAATATTAATGTTCTGAGCTTATTGTCCTTGATACACTCAGGAGAAGTTTATTCCTCTCCATCGGAATCATCCAGAAGATAGTGTAGGGAACATAGTTACACGGGACGCCATTCGTTCCAGTATGTGGTACGGCAACGGGGACGTGGAACGCTATCTCTAAGGAATCGGGTACGTGAGGTACATTTTTAGGTACGCGGTACGAGATACACACACACACACACACACACACACACACACACACACACACACATATATATACACACAGAGATAGAGGAGTATTTCCCCACCAAAATTTTAGTTTCTTTTTAAAATTTGACGGTAGTAGATATTAGCATGCTAATTAAGTAATTAGGATATCCTTTCAATTGAAAAGTCATACCTCACTCAGATGAGTAAATGCCCAAACATTGGAATCTGTGTAAATAGGCTGGCATAATGCCATGGATACAGAGCATATAGGCAGCAGCAAACGAAGAGTCAAGCCTTTGTTACTGTGCTTATCTGAAATAGGATAGATACAAACACAGGGTATTGAAGAGACCTCGGTTGCTGTGCAGTCTCTCCCTCTCCCTCTTTGCCCACTGTCATCATTAAATTAAAAAAAAGGCAACAATATCCAAAGCCAATCCCTCTTCCAGTCTCCTTCCATTCTGTTCTCTCTCTCCTTATGCCAAGTTCGCTGCCATTGCTACAGGAGAAAGAGCTCTATCTGGGACGCCGGCGTCAACGTACTGGATCGAGATCCACCCCGATCCGGATCGTCTTTGACCCGGGTTTTGGGACGCACGAATCGGCTTGCGGTTCTAGGGGACGACGCGCGAATTGGGTAACTATGGTAGGGAACTGTTTTATTGACTTGACATCAGCCAGAGAAGTCCCAATCACGTCAGAGCCAACTCCCAAAGAGCTCTGGCAAACAGGCACTGAAGAGTAAATTGTTGGTAGATTTCGGATCCCATCTATACAGGAAGCACTTGCAAACCAAGATTTCCTGCTGCTTTGTAAACCATCACATACTGAGTTGCTGATAAGTAGGCTTCACACAGGACACTTTTACAGGAGCAAAGGTCTTCCGTGAGAAATCATAATCCGATGTTGGAGCAGTTGGGATGCTAAGAGAGGATGAGAGCTCCAATAAGTAAGATTTCACCTGTGAAGCCCCTTCCATGTAAGCATGTCGTGAGGGGAGAGATCTTGTTGAGCATGCTCGACAAGCAAACTACAGAGTCAACCTTTGAGAAGGCATCTTGAACATTTATTAGGGTCTAAACACCTTTAAGTCGAACTCTGCTTACTGTAATCAGAAACATGAGCATCTGTATCCACTGCACGTGCAAAGAGTTAACGGCCTTAAAGGAACACTATTATGCCAACTGTTGTGCCAAAAAAGGATTGAGGTGCCATCCCAATCCTCAAAGGCCATATGAAGTCAGAGTCGATTTCCCCTGTTAGTGGGAAATTTCCAGACTCATGCCATATGTTGTGTTATGCCTACTAGGAATCCAATGAGGCCCCTCCACCACTTATTTGGGTCTAATCACTTTCTTTCATAAATTATTTTTCTTCTTGCATGAATGTCATCATAACCACTTACACAAAAGAGCCTCGCTGAAGAATATAAGGTGTCCGATGCCTAAACAACAGTTAAGCAAAGGTTGCTTGATAATGTCCCATTTCACCGTGCAATATTTGATGAGGAGATGACATTTGGAATCATCCGGGAAGCATCCTTACATGAAGCTTCTTGGAATGGCATCAAGCTTGTTGGACCAACAATGAATTGGAAGAAGTGAAAGAACATACATTGTGATGCAGAATAGGATGCTTCTGATGAGTCAACCCCCCCCCCCCAGTGGATTCTCTTTCCAAGAGATAGTTTTTCTTGCCAGAAAGTGTGTTGTCAAACCTGTCCATGAATGGTTCCAAACGGACTTCTAAAACACTTTCTGAACGAATAGCTTTAAACATTTTTAAATGCATTTTTGCTAATGGTGACTGACTTCTCACAGAACTGCAAGTTATATTAGTTCATAGCAACTGTTCTATAACATTGTGTAATGATCATAAAGGACCAACCAGACTGCCACCCAGTTCGACAAAAATGGATTTCTGAATTGAGTCCTAATGTGGATGACATGGGTGTTGCATTCTGGAGTGGCTTTGATCTGGTTCAATGGCAAGGATGGCTGCCATTCCAGGATATTTATGAGCAAGGGCGTGGATGAGAACTAAACTTTACTATGAGGCTGTTGGTGATTTGTGGGGCCTGTTTTCGGCAAGAAAGCCATGATTTAAGAGAGGCCCTAAGGTGTAATGCAGTCAAAGCTCCCTAGTCATTGGCTCATGGCTGCTTGGTGCTCAAACAAATAACTTAATAAATAATGGCTCAAAGGCCTCTTTGAAAAACCATGTCGTGCATATGCCATGTTATTTGATAGATAGGAACTTGAAAGATGTCTTCTGAACTCCCCCCCCCCCCCCCAAAAAAAAAACCCCCAGAAAAAATAAAAGAAAGGAAAGAAGAGGGAGATTGGTTGGGGGGGGGGGTTGAAAGATGTCACGACTGTGCATTTTGTTACCAGATGGAAAAAGATAGGCCTCAACCTTTTCAGAAGAGTGTTGTAATTGTACCTTTGACGACAACAACTTTCTGTCTAACCAATTTGATTTATATTTTTGCAGGTTGACAGTTGTTTACTTGGCATTTGATGTTTTCTTTGCCATATTCTGCGTTGTATTGGCCTGTTTAATTGGGATTGCCCTTTGCTGCTGCCTACCTTGCATTATAGCAATTCTATATACTGTTGCTGGACAAGTATGATTATCTACCCTATTCTAGTAACACTAATATCTAGTTGCTGTAGGGCTCTTGACTTACTACCTACGTTTTTCTATTCTCAAAAGCAGGAAGGTGCATCAGAGGCAGAACTAAGTATGCTGCCAAAATATAGATTTCGAGCATCGAATAATGATGGCAAGCTGGGGGAGGGAGGTGGAGTTATGGTTCCTGTAGAGAACGTCAGTGAGTACCTGGCAACTGAACGCATTCTTCTGCCTGAGGATGCTGTAAGTTCCACATGTTACGAATTTGGAACTGCTTGCGTTATGACAAGAGATGACATTATAATTTGCATGCAGATCATGTTTGCTGCCATGTTTGGGAAATATATTTGATATGCTGCTGGCACTGGAATGTAAAATGAATTTAAAGTTGGAGGTGACAAAGAATGTAATCAGTTAGGAGGGGGGAGGGGGAGCCAAAAGCCTCTTAATGTCTTCAGCAGATAAACGGAAATGAGTAAAGGAACTGGGGGCTGTTTTATGCATATTGACCTGCTTTGCATCAAGTTGTCCGCGAGATGGTGGCTTATTCAAAAGAGCCAAAAAAAAAAAAAAAGAGGAATAGGGGCTCCTGGAGATTATTGACTTATGGATATGATGAGACCCTGAGCTAGGCTGAATTTCCCTACCAAACATCCTTTTGAAATGAGGCCTATTGCCTTGTCCCACCTGGCCACCTTATTCAGCTGAATGGAGGAATTTAGAGATACCTGGGAAACTTTTTGACTAGTCTTTTGAGAAATAATCTGTGTTTGTTATGTCACTTGCTTAGCTTAAAAAAGCCCACTTGAGGCAAGCATAGGGGCGCCTTGGCGCGAGGCTACCAGGTCAGTGCCTTGGAGGGGATGGGGTGCGCCTCAAGGATGCGAGGCTATATTTTCCCCCTTTTTCTTCTTTTTCTTACCCTTGCCTTTACCTTTTTTCTTCTTTTCCTTGGGAGCTAAAAGGTGAGCTAAACATAAATCATAATTACGTGCATTGGGGAACTATGATGATAAGATAACATGTCTTAAGGTTACTTGCGGTGTTAGTAGTCATGTTGATGTCTAATCACATTTTAATGCATTTATGATTTATATAACTTGTTTGTGCAAAATACGCTTTGGGAAATTTGAAATACTTAAAAATTTTTTTGCATAAATGCGCCTCGCATCCATGATGCGTGCGCTTTCGGTTCGCGCCTCACGTTTTGGGACCCTATGCGCCTTAGTGCGCCTCGCACTTTTTAAAACTACTCACTTGTTGCATGCACTTGATGATAGTTGTATTTGTGCTACATGTCTTTACTCCACCCAGGGAAAGGGTGCAGAAGATAACTAATTTGGTCCTTAATCAAGGATGAGAGGAAATCAAACTCACGTCCTTGACCTTGCTCCTATTCACATGAAAATTAAGTCTTGAGATTCCATGTACAGATGCTAAATATTTTCAATAGCATTCGTCCAAGAAGCAGCTTGAAAGTGTAGAAAATCTGGAATTTCGAAACTGATTAAGTGCTTTGTGATGCATTTCAAGTTACAACTGCACTCAAGTACTGTATCAGAAGCCTTCATAAATTTAGATTTTGAATTTGCCATAATGCAACAACTTAGGATATGGGGACTTTGGCGGTTTGGAATAAACTTAGACAGGGGTGAGGGGACACAAATTACTAGGTGCTCTAGGAGTCACATTGGCAGATTTAAGGGCATTGTGCCTGCATCTGTTCTGTTTGCCATCATTGCAGAACGCCTCGCATAGTTATCCCTTATACTGACATTAGGGTTTCCTTGGCTTTGAGCCGCTTTTTTCTCCCCCATCCATCTCCTTCCCCTCCCTCTTTCCTTCCCTCCGAAAAAAAAAAAGGTCTGCAACACTGAAAACTCCGTGCAAATGCCTGATTTTGACATCTGGAAACATGTCCATTTCGGACACTTGTTCCGTTCTAAGTCATATAGACATATTGTAGCAACCATTTACTACAGTTAGGCGGCTATTTTTTTTTTTTTTCCTTTCTTAAATTCAAGTTCCACAATAAGCAAAAGAAGTTAAATCTAAGCAGTGACTTGTTAACAAGAACCCCGGAGGTTTTCTATGTTACGAACATAAATGGTCTGTCCCATAAACATGGATTTTTGTGCTGTGTTTTATTTGTTATGCATGCTTAGGTTGCTTAGTTTGTTGCTCTTATGTATTGTTGCTCTTATGTCGTGAGTCAAATGAGCACAAATCGTGTATGACTTTTCTAGTAAGATGTTGGAATGTGTATTATAGGGCATGAAGTTGTACTTTGCATGAACATGTGCATTGTCTGACATGAAAGTAGATCATTCGTGAACCATACAAAACAAACCGACTCTGTACCCTTGGAATCTGATATTTAGAGTTGGTGTCAGGGTTTAGGTGTATTCAACTAGAACCCTATGATCTACCGCAGAGATTCTTTTTCTGGTGGACCGTGAATTCGAAAGGGGCTTGACTTTTACTTGGAGTCGTCGTTTGACCCTGATATACCCACGTTGGACAGAGACAAGACATGAATACCCTATTTAGACACTTCAGATTAGGCTAAGAGCAGACCAAATTCCTTGATAATCGCCAAGTTCGACACTGACAACCATATTCATATTGGACACCTGCACCTGTACTGAAGTTCACGTAACATAGGGGCTGGCCTACTACTCTATAAAAAAGAAGCGGAGGACAATGTAGTGAAACAATTTTGCTGTTAGTTGACTAGCATCTGTAGTTGGAGAATTAGCTGGTTATAACCTCTCTGTTACATGGAATATGGACAGAAAGGGGTAAAGGACCGATCATGAATCTGTATATGCAGTCGACTGAGGGGCGGCACCATCCATGAAGGTCATGAAATACAAAATGTACCTTGAGCCTTGAGCCTTGAGCCTTAAGCCTGTGCATATGAGAATGTATTTTAAAGGGGTCTGCGCCTTATCCACAAGCACAAACTATGAAAAGCCTGTAAGACTCCGAGGAATGTGTTCAAACTCACCAAGTTTTATTAAAGTCAATGACATGACAAAGTACTGTTTGTGCTTCCTAAAATCTCCACTTCTATCACTGTAAATGTCATATAAAAGAGGAGTTATGCTGAATAAAGTGGTCTTGATACTTACTGCAACATGCTTGGCTACCTTGCTTCCATTGTGGCAAAATTACTGTCAGCATACTTTTGCGGCCTATCATTCATGAAGATAGATCAAAGGGTCCATTTTTCTTCTGCCATATTTCTCCCTCTCTCCCCTCTACCTGTGAGTTGTGACCATACCACACTTGCAGTCTAGATACAGAATGGCCAGCCATATATGGATTTCATACCCATGTCACTTTAGCCTCATCTCTGAATAGCTATAAAATCTGTGATGGTATAGGTTTTGTATTGTCTTCCCTCTTTTGGATAAAGCCGGGAAAGATAGTTGATCAATGAGCATATTCTGCCAGTGATCTTTACCTAAAAAAATAAAATAATTAAAAAAAATATCCAAAGATTGTTGGGTTTAAAATCTCTTACTTGTAAGAACTGGCGCGAGTTTTTGTTAAGTTGTGACATAGTATTGAAGTATAAACGTGCTGAGCGACTTGTTCAACTACTACATGATCTGTTTTAGTGAGTCAGCTTTGAATCCTTAGTAAAGTGGTGTTTGAATATTGATGTATGGTAGCTACTCTGTCATAAGTCATAACTCAATTGAGATTTGTGCAAGGAAAAGAATTCTTCTTTCAGACCCTTTATAACCTGGAGAAATAGCATAGCAATGCATGCAGCGTATCTTTCCTTATCGTTAGCTGCAATGTATTTTGGTTTGCGTTACAGGAGTGCTGTATCTGTCTGAGTTCATACGACGATGGAGCCGAGCTCCATGCTCTCCCATGTAACCATCACTTCCATGTAACATGCATTGTGAAATGGCTTAAGATGAACGCAACATGCCCTCTGTGCAAGTACAACATCCTTAAAGGACATGAACAAGTCTGAATCAATATGGTGAGGATGTGTTATTCAACACCGCGTGTTATTTTTATTTGTATATATAAAAGCACAGCTTTGCAAAAAAGTTGGAGACGATTAGTTATCGGCATATTATAGTCCACCTATTGGTGCTTGGTGTACTTTTTGTTTCCAGTTGCTTGGAGCTATCTTTTTCCCCTTAAATTTAGCGTGTCGATTGATTCAGATGCCTTGGGTGTTCATTGGGTTCGCTCCAATTAATCAGTGAACAGTTGTATGTCACGTTTGATTGTATTTATGACTGTAGTGATTGTAACTATAGAGATGCTGAACATTGATTTGTGCAAAATCTTCAGATTTCAGCATCGAAGCCTCATCAATGTGCTCTTCTGTATCAGTGTAGTTTGTCCTTTACACCGGTGGATGTCCAAGTTCAGGATGTGAACAATATAAATTGTTGAATCATTGAATTTATATATAGTGTGCTTATTTGTGTTAGCAATGTTCTATATCAAAGGAACGCATTGTACTTAAAAACCTGTGCATCTAAAAATGTAGTCTTGCTGTTTCCACCGACAAGGTGCCCCATGAACATATTGACAAACCAACCTGCTAAATTACAACGAAAGATTTACATGAGATGCTTTCACAGAAATTTGGTTTGATTTTGCATGTGTACGCTGTACAATAAGATAGCCGTAAACAGCCTAAGCTTCTCACTCTGAGTCTCACAGCGACGCTGAGATGATCTCACCTTAGGGCCTACCTGCTAAATCAACAATTACTAGGTTTGCCCCATAGCTGCTCTTGGTGAGTTGACTTGAGTTACTTTTAAGTTCAATGCAAAAGTAGGCTGCCTTTGTATCAGCCAAGTATCAACTGAGCTTTTAAGGTGTGCTCGTTTTCACTCTTCAGTCATCTCTAAAATCCAACCTTCAGTTCTTTCACAACCACAGAGCTCAGGTAACATCAGAAATGAGAAAACATAAAATCTGTAGAATGCAGCTTAAATAACGTACATATCTGGTCATGCTGCAGCATTATTGAGGACCCCCTTTTTTTTGGGGGGGGGGGGGGGAAATATAGGTATGGCCTAACTACCTTGTACAGTACAATTAAGGTTAGGAAAGGTTAGGGGATCCGCCGCAAAGCTTCTCCAACTCGCTCTCCAGAACTTTGAACAAACAGTCTTGATTTCGGCGGTGGATCCATTCTTGGGTCTTGCGATCCCAATCATATATCTTGAAGGTGCACTACATCACAAGTACAGTATTAAAAGGATCAGCAGGAACTAGGAAGTAGCCAACAGCTTCTCTTGGCATTACTTCACACAAGAAAATCACTGCTCATGACAATATGCATGACAGTGGGAAAATACTGTCGCATGGGCCATAGTGCCATACTAATCCCAGGGAGCACCGTTTCCCCAGTATCCAAATGGAACCAAGAGCAGAAAAGATACTGCAAAGCATAAGTAGGGAATGATATAAACATGCAAAGGCACATCGAAGAGCAGGAGTTTCTCGGCTTCGCTTAGTTTCTAGTATGAACATTAAAAGCCCAGAGGCCAGATCAATGCGGTACAAGGACTCCATGATTTCAGCTGATAATGGAGCCAACTTGAGCAAATAGCATTGAGAAGATGGTAAATCATGCAATCAATGTTCAATTGTGGCGCAAAAATCGGTCTCGACGTCCGTGTTCATGAAGTATCACCGTTGTGACACAACAGGTATAGTTGTTCACATTGATGGTATATATTTAGCAGACCTAGCAAATTGGCCTCAACCTAGTTTCTACACCAATGCCCAGAATGGGCAACTCAATTTTAACCCAAACCCTAATTTTTTAAAAATTTTTTTACAATGGTAAACGGACCTAGCCCATCAGACCCCTATCTCAGGGGTACCCAATAGGCCTTAACAGACCAAGGGGACAGGGCTACCAAAGCCCAAGCAAACTACTCAGGAACCCAGCCCAACCGCAAAGCTTCGTGCACAAAGTATAGCATTCGCGTCCCCCCAAGTTGAACCCGGGTGGGAAGCGTTGGGAAGGCAGTAGTGGCCACTAGGCCAACTGCTCTTCGGTAACCCAAACCCTAATTAGTTTGACACACAACCTATTTTCTTTTCTTCCTTTCTTTTTAAAGGAAGGGAGGGGACATCCAACCCAAAATTTGCTTAACCAATACAGGCTGCATATTGCAGACAAGTATCGAAAAAATTAACAACAGATTCAAACATGACTTGTGCTGAATATTCTGACGGAGTAAAACAGAGCTCCCAGACAAAATGACAACAGAACCTAGACAGGAACTTTCACAAAAGCTAAATACATCCATAACAGTTGCTCATCAATAATGTTTAACGCATTGACTTCTAAAATATAGTATCAAACATGAGTCCCTAGTTACCTTACTGGCGAAGATAACCAAATCTGTCTGTTTGATGTCTGTTTATTTATAACGTACGCCCAACGTTCCAAGTTTCAATGTCAAAACCTCATTCTGTAGTTGCATTTTATGAACCACAAATATTAATGCAAATACGTGCATGCTGAATTGCTGACGCATGATAAACAACATCATAATCAGACATAAATAAAGAAGAAAAAATGCATACATCATAGTCTATGTCGAACCCATCGATATCAATGCTATCACCATATTCCTGCAAACATAAGCATATCCATGATCAAATAGAGGCAAGGAAAGAAGCACAAGACCTTTAATCAATAAATCACTAAGATTGGGAACGAAGAGTGTAGTTATAGAGACAGAATAAAGGACGGCTAAAATTAAGAATTTACAAAATGCTTTCCACATTTGCGAATTATTGTCTTTTGATAATTTTGTGGTCAACAAAAATGACTTTTTAAATGTATTTTCAGGAACGTGTGTTTATGATGTATCGTCGAAGATCCAAAATATGTTACTTGATGACATTTTGTTCAAGTTTAGTTGGCCACTCTATTAGGATTGTTTTTGGCAGAATCTTTAGGATATTATACAGAGATGGTTTGTCCAAGTTACTATAATGATACTTTATAGTTTATTTTTGTTGGGTTTCGTGGCCCAAAATCCAAGTACCGGTACGGTGGGACCGTGCTACACAAGACACGGGCGTGTCAGGACGAAGAATGTCCAGTCGAAGAGGACAGAGAAACGGCACGGGGGTGCCGTGCCATGTGGCACTGGGTGACCGTGCCACGTGGCACGGTCGTGCCCCGTGTTTTTACGCCGCCTCTTTCGAAAGGCGGTTAGGGTTCTGTTCGAGGGGGGATTCCACCTGGCGGCTAGGGTTGCATGTTAAGGGGGAAAACCCTACTGTTTAGACCCTATATAAAGAGGGTCAAGCCTAGGATCTAAATAACTCCAGTACTCATACATACATTGAGAGGTAGAAGTACTTTGTGAGAGATTACAATAGAGAGGTTGTAATTCTTCTCTTAGATTAAATCACTGTGGTGATTGTGATCGAGTTGTATTTTTCCTACTCATAGTGAATTCTTCTGGTGCTGTCGCCGTCCGTGATTTTTCCCGCATTGGGTTTTCCACGTTAAATATCTTGTCTTCTTATTTCTATTTTCTGTCATTCACTTGAATTCTGAATTTCTAATTCATCCTATTGCTTCCGCTATTATTGTTACTCTGATATTAATCCTAACAAGTGGTATCAGAGCTTTGGTTATAGGACGTCTTCTATCATGAAGGTAGAAATTCAGAAATTCGATGGAGAGATTAGTTTTAATCTCTGGAAGGTGCAGATGGGAGCAGTTCTCATTCAGCACAGGTTGTGGAAGGTTCTGAAGGGACCTCACGTGAAATCTGAGAAGATGACAGAAGAACAGTGGGCTGAAGATGTGAAGAAGAGACGTGGGTCGTTGACGGAGGACGAATGGGAGGAACTGGAGCTGAAAGCGGTTTCAGCCATACAGTTGTGCTTGGCACCACATGTCTTGCGAGAGGTGCTTGATAAGACAACTGCGGTGGATCTTTGGGCTCGGCTGAAGGAACTCTACATGACGAAGAGTCTCGCCAACAAGATCCGTTTGAAGGAAAGATTGTATACCTTTCGTATGGCTGAAGGTACCCCTGTCCAAAAGTATTTGAATGAGTTTAACTCTATTCTTGTTGACTTGGAGAGTCTAGATATGAAAGGTGAGGATGAGGATAAGGCTATTTTGCTTGTTGTGTCGTTACCCCCTTCTTATAAACATTTTAAGGAGATTATGCTATATACTAATTCTAATACTATATCGTTTGAAGATGTTAAGTCAAACCTGTTGTCTAAGGAGAAGTTTGATCTTGACATTCATGCTGATTCTGCTGAGGGATTAGCAGTAAGGGGTACAACAACTGAAAAGGGGAACGGTAATAGGAGTAAGAACCGTTCTAAGTCTAAAAATCCTCATGCTTGTAAAACCTGCAATTACTGTGGTAAATTAGGTCATATTAATACTAACTGCTGGAAACTGCAAAAGAAGAAGGAGAAAAAGGAAGATAATTCTCAGGAGCCTGCTGAAACTTCATTTGCTGAATCTGATTCTGATGGTGACGTTCTGTTTGCTACCTCTACTGAAGGGGGGAGCGATTCTAATTGGATTCTTGATTCTGGGTGTACCTATCATATGTGTCCTCACAAGGATTGGTTTTCAACATATGATCCAGTTGACTCAACTGCTGTTCACATGGGCAATAATGCCCAATGTAATGTAACTGGAATTGATACTGTTAAAATCAAGACTCATGATGGTGTTGTCAGGACCTTATCGAATGTTCGTCACGTTCCTGACTTGAAGCGTAACCTCATCTCGGTGGGCACCCTTGAATCCAAAGGGTGCAAATATTCAGTTGAAGGTGGAGTTTTGAAGGTCTCAAAGGGCAATAGGATTCTGCTGAAGGGTTTGAGGCAAGGAGGCCTCTATGTCTTGCAGGCATCTACTGTGGCAGGTTATATGAAGGAAAGTTCATATAAATCATCTCCTAAAGCTAAGTTCAAGCTTTGCTTGGACTCAGTTGGTATTCACAGCCACTAAGTGCCCATCGGGGCGTTGCCCCTAGGGAGGGGCGTCACCCTTCGGGGTGTGATGACGGAGTCAGAAAGCAGTGATTGGAGATTTTGGTCCAAGGTGGAGATTGTTGGGTTTCGTGGCCCAAAATCCAAGTACCGGTACGGTGGGACCGTGCTACACAAGACACGGGCGTGTCAGGACGAAGAATGTCCAGTCGAAGAGGACAGAAAAACGGCACGGGGGTGCCGTGCCATGTGGCACTGGGTGACCGTACCACGTGGCACGGTTGTGCCCCGTGTTTTTGCGCCGCCTCTTTCGGAAGGCGGTTAGGGTTCTGTTCGAGGGGGGATTCCACCTGGCGGTTAGGGTTGCATGTTAAGGGGGGAAAACCCTACTGTTTAGACCCTATATAAAGAGGGTCAAGCCTAGGATCTAAATAACTCCAGTACTCATATATACATTGAGAGGTAGAAGTACTTTGTGAGAGATTACAATAGAGAGGTTGTAATTCTGCTCTTAGATCAAATTACTGTGGTGATTGTGATCGTGTTGTATTCTTCCTGCTCATAGTGAATTGTTCTGGTGCTGTCGCCGTCCGTGGTTTTTCCCGCATTGGGTTTTCTACGTTAAGTCTCTTGTCTTCTTATTTCTGTTTTCTGTCATTCACTTGAATTCTGAATTTCTAATTCATCCTATTGCTTCCGCTATTATTGTTACTCTGATATTAATCCTAACATTTTTGATTGTCAACTGTCTCTCTTGATTTCTCATGTTAATGAAAGGATTACAGAGAAAGATTACAACAGAAGTGCAATCAAAATATTCTACTTTCCTCATAAAATGGCTTCTCACAGGCCATAAACAAATGCAAATTGTCATTTTGACAGCCCCTGGCCTTCTCCAACTTATTTTAACGCTGTAATGCAGCTCTCCCGTCTATCCCCATACAATCAATGAGATGATCTTTCTTCAATTGTTGCATGAGACCCAAAGCAGCCGTGACAAGGTTTCTTGTTTCCCCAATACAACAAACACCTGTCTTGATGCTCAAGATGTCAACTAAATGCACGATTTCATGCCAGTCTCCCCTCTATCCACATAAAATCAACAAGATGATTTTTCTTCGATTGTTGCATGGGACCCAAAACAGCCACGACAAGGTTTCTTGTATCCTCAATACAACGAAGACGTGTCTTGGTGCTCAATGTTCTAGACTATCACCAAAGGTTTTTAAGCTCCTCTAAATTAATAATAGTATGACCTGTGCTCATCCATGTTAACACCATTATTTGGTATGTTCAACTGATCCGACTAATCAAACTGTGTAGCCCAGGATATCTGAATAAATACATGAATTTCCTCAATCATAGCAGAATGTACCCACACATTTTGTTAGAACAAGGAAGGGGATATTATTCAGAGGCTATTATTTATTTGTTAGATATAAACAATAAACATTGTACCACCCAGGGATTAAAATTAGGCTGTTCCGCAACAAAGCAGCCTCATCAAAAAGGTTTTTGAATTCAGTGAACCACATTTTGCCACACTGCGGTTGTTCATCACCTTTCAGGCAGGAAAGGCTTTGGCAACCATTCTAGAACAGAGAATATTCTACAGTTGTTCTTGAACAGAGTGGCAGTTACATCTTCAATTTATTGTTCTTTTAGTAACTTATATGACATATCGCATGATTTACGAATATTGTTGTAGACCAGTTACATTGTGCTAGTTATCTGATTATAAAGTTAATCTTTCCAAGTACTGAACAAAACATTGCTCCAGTGAATCTTCTTGAAAGATTCATCCTGTGACAGCCACAGTCCGTTAAACTTTCCGTATTAGCACAATTCTACCTGTTACTACGATCCCAACCAAAACTATATTTTGAATCCCTGGTACCACTTCAACGACAAAACATTTGGAGTAAATTTCACCTTGATTTACTCTTAAACTGACTCACAAGTGATACTTCATAGAAATCCCTACATGAATCATGAATCATATTCAGTCGTATTCTAGCATTTCTATGATTAGCATCCATCTATTAATCTGAAGGATACAGAGAAAAATTTGCAGACATTCCTTAAACAATTACCTCTAGTTTCTCAAGCAAATGATGGATGGTCGGATGAGCTAACTTATGGAATTCATCTTCCTGTAGCACACAGCTGCTTTGACAATTATTCCCAGTCTTATCAGGAAAGAACACAACAAACAGTATGGACCCCAAGTAAGCAGGATTTTATTAAGAAATAATGTGTTCCGATGAGACAAACAAAAAGTATATTTTTCCCAGAAGCAAAAATTATGTTGGCCATTTGCACAAGAAGTAGTTTCACATAAAACTCCATTTCAGTGATAAAACAGAGTCTTAGTTCTTCATAACTTAGAAGTCACCATTAAGACAAAGGCGAAACTCAAAGATACCCTTACAGAATAAAATAGTCTTCAAGTATCAACACACTTAGGGCTAGTAAAAATGCCTAAAACAAACATATTACATGACAATCATGAATCATCGAAGTGAAGAAAGCGTAGTTTTAATGTATGCACCGATAATCGATGGTGGCAGGGCCTTGAGACACATTGCTGATATTCAAAGGGTGAGAACAAAACCTTCTAGCAGAAAATTGATTGACAGCATCAGTGGTGGGTCTGGGAATCTTGAACGGCGTATCTGCCTGTAAAAGTAGTCTTCACATTTTTAAAAACAAATATAAGAAACTGCAGAGTACAATGATCCAGTGGCTCTTTAGAAGTTACTTTTGCCGGTTCTAATTTTTCATTTTTTTTTCATCTCCAAATGATATAATCGTTATAGGTTCCAGATAAATAGGTTTATTGTATTATTAACTAAACTAACTATTGTTCCCACTATTTATTCCCCCTTTGTCATTATTATTAGAACCACTGGAACTTTAACCATTTTTCATTATCCTTAGGATGTTTTTCCCTAAGTGCATTCTTAAATATAATTGCCTGTAAGATTGGTACTAGTTCGAAACATGAGTTAATGGGGAAAAATAATATAAAATTTATATGGTTAACAGAAAATAGAAAACAACAAGACGCATTCTTCAAAACATACCTAATACTTCTTCAAAAGAAAACAAGAAAGTTATTCTACTAATCTTGGAAAAACCCAGAATACCATCACCTTGTTCATCCTATGTATTAATAAGCTATAGGCATAGTATGATTGTTTGATTTCATAAATGCTTTGAACCAAAAAAAAAAAAAAAAAAACGGAACTTATCCATATGAACGGTGGATTAGAATCCAGGGGGAGTTACGATGAACATTACAAAGATTATGAGAACTCTATGGCAGGGACACTTGCAAAGGTAAGACTGCTAATTTATGGGTATGGGAGTAGTTGTTCTTGTTGCTGTTGTAGTCTTACAAAGATCATGAGAACTCATAAGAATAATCATTTATCAATTGATTGACCATCAAAGTTCTCAAACCTGGAATTTGCACAACATAGGAGAGATAAGACAACTAAAAATATTCACCTGGATTTTGACCAGCTATCACTGAGTTGGTGTGTCTTGTCCTCAATATGCTTCCTAACCTGATAATAGGATTGACCTCTTGAGACCAAATGCCAATGCAAAACTATCATACTGATGGATCTATGGTTTTGAATTCAAAGACGCTGATGTAACACCTGCCTCTATAGTATAAATCATTCCGGATTTGAAACTTGTATCTTGTCTACAATTTTAGTCTTCTTCTACAAACTCATCGGGTTGAAATTCAAAATTTTGGTTGCCTTTTCAACTTCCCTTCAATAACACTGCTCAATGAGCTGAAGCTCTCATCATCTCAATCAAAAACATCAGAACATAGTGAGACTTGAACTGACATGTTCTTAATCCAACAGAAAATAGGTAGCCCAATAGCTTGCAGCTCTAGACAAAACAGTTAGCAAGAGACTCAAGAAATCTGACATGGTTTTACCAAACATTGAATGTGTAGAAAGCGTCTTTGCTGGCAGGAGCTGACTAAGTTGACGATGATATGAGTGATCCGTAACAGACCAGACTGCTGCACGGCTCGAAAAAGCTTCATTTTGCATCTGAACAGGAAAGCATTAGGAGTTATATTAACACATCAAATAATGACCCCTTACATCAAATTTTCTTTCTTTTCTTCTATTTCTTTTTTCTTTGGGGGGGGGGGGGGGTTGAAAAAATGGGTCAACCTGAAACCCTGACCAAGACCAACACAAAAGTTGGGTTTTGAACATTAGTTTTCAGCAGAAACCAAAAGCATCAAACCCATTGACCAGACCATTATTGGGTTCAACCCAACCTAATAGAAAGTTGACCCTTTCAGTGAAAAACCTATAATCAAAATACTGGTTCAATACTCTCCATATCTTTCATTGTTTCTTTCTTATCATTTTCTCTACGCTTCACTGTTTTCTTTCGATCATGTTCTCTATCGTGTTCCCCTGATTTTTGCCCCATCCTTTCTCAAATAATGGTCATCATATCTCCCATTTTGTTCTCTTAAGTATCAATGCACAAATCATATCTCGAGTCACCACGAGTACTGCTTAGAGCCATTTCAAAACATAAGCAAACCAATTTACCCACGTAAAAACACCAAGGCAGATGCCATATGCATGGTGGTCAGCAGATAATGCAAGTTCGTAAGGGAAGTAATTATATTGATGGCATTCCCTTCATGGGCTGAATTAGAATCACACGTTCTGAACCATCAGAATACCAAAATTCCATTACCAACTTACTAAAATTTCCTTAACGGTGATTAGTTTCAGGAATTCATGAAATTTACGAGCATTAACCGTTCTTTGTTCATTACTTATCTAGTAAATAAAGTTCACATTACCGTGCCCAAT
Organism: Carnegiea gigantea; assembly: GCA_029747015.1. Classification (NCBI taxonomy): domain Eukaryota; kingdom Viridiplantae; phylum Streptophyta; class Magnoliopsida; order Caryophyllales; family Cactaceae; genus Carnegiea; species Carnegiea gigantea. The sequence goes on along the minus strand of JAKOGI010000036.1, from coordinate 1,499,899 downwards.
AATCAAAACAGTAACTAAACATTTATCATTGCAAAATTAAGTACAAGACGCAACAACACATGCTGTCTCATAGAAATCACAAATCCTAAGTTTCATACAGCCCTGATCTCTAATCTCTAACATGAATTAGGACTAGGATTCACACACACAAGTGGCATAACCCCTAAATTTCTGACGAGTTGGCAACAGCAGCTGCCGCATTCTAATTGGAACTCAAAATGCATGTAGCTCAGGATCAATAACATCATATAGTCAAAACTTTTCAATTAAATTCAATAATATATCCATTTCAAGATCGAATTTTTATAAAATTTAGTCCACTCCAGTTCCAAAATTAGAGAAAAGGGTAAAGTTACTCACATAGAAACCCTAACTAGCGATTCCTTTATCCGTTTACTTCCTTCCCCTAATTTCGCGCTTCACAAGTCACACCGCCTGCCTTTGCTCTCTCAACTGACCTCTCTCCCTCTCAGCCGTCGCTGTAAATTAACTTTGGCGCTAGAACCTGTTATTCCATTTATTTATTTTATAAGTAAGCAGGTCCAACTTACTAGACTCCTATCTCAAATTATCTAGCGGGGCCTTGACAGGACAGGAAGAGGGATGTCAAAGCCTGAACAGGAGTCTAGGAACACAAGTCCACCCATGCACAATTATGCACAACCCTAGGATCGATTCTAAAACCTGTTATTTACCTGCTATTATGGACTTATTTTCATAAGTTCTTGAATATCTTTTTTTTTTAAAGGTGCAGTTAATTATTTTTAATTGCACCAAAAGAGTAATATTACTAATGTTTTCAAATTTTCTTTTTTCAAAAAACACTTTTCAATTTTGAACTTTGAAGCTCTTCTAAATTTCTTTTGTTTTTGCATTTTTGCGATCCTATTTCGATATTCATCCAAGTTTTTTTTTTTTGGTTTAGTTTCAATTCAATTCGAGTTTGTCGTCCTATAAAATGAATCGTAAAAAAATTATATATACGGGATTAAGAGTCGTGTTTTTTGCAATAATTCTCATACACTTTACTAGCTGAACAAACCGACATCCAATTTTTTTAGCCAATGAGTTGAACTTTTTAATATGAACATTGATTAGATTGTATTGTGTTTTCTAAGAGAAATTTATCATGTATATTAACGTTATCCTTTCATTAGGTTTGTAGGAGGGATGCTAATATTCTTTTTTTTTTTTGATTTGATGTAAATTGTATGTCAAAAGAGATGAAATTAGTCATCCTGCATTTACTCCTATTTTTTAAAAAAAAAAAAAAACAAAATGGACAATAAGTATAAAACATATGTTTGCTCATGTTGAATCGAAGGAGATAGTAATTTTAGGTTGTCACTTGCTCTCATCCTCACACGCATACAATATAATGTAATTGCATATAAGTGTTCAACATTTTGTGGTATATGACATGCATATTAATGCCATATAATCCAATTAGAGTATTTATCTTGTAGAATGTATGGTCTATATGGATATGACCTTGAACAAGATTGTGTGTAATTTCTATATTCTATTATATGTATCTATGTGTATTTGAACTTGCACATAGGTAAACTGAAATACACAAAAACTATTTATATATTTCAAGATAACATAGTCTTTTATAATGAGAAACTATTGCTAGACTAAATAATGCCAAGTTGCAAACACAAGTGTGAAATTCATTGCAAAAGCATATATTCTTCCTAATCAAAGGACTATAAAATTTCGGAGGTGACATGAGAGAACCTCCCAAAATATTGTTCCTTGTAAGAGCACATAAATAGTATTTTTGTCAATAAATAAAAAATGAGATATCGAAAAGGTCAGTTGAATGTAGGGAAAACTAAGACTATAAAAAAGCTCCAAAAGGGATTTTTTTTCTCAAGCAAATAACAATTATAACAATTAAATTGGACATTTTATAAGATAAGAACCATTCACAACCCTTAATAATGTATATAGTTTGTTTTTGGATAAACAATTTCAGATAATCTCCATACATATCTACGTGCTACACAACAACTAAGGATAAATCACCTCTTTTTCAACAACACCAAATCTAATTTATTCTCACAATTTTTTTTTGGGGTGTGGTGTAATAATCAATGTTATAAATACCGTACCGTACTGCCTGATATCATCTGAAGCGTGCCAAACCGGTCAAGAAACGGTGCAAGCTATTGTCCGGTACTGTGTCGGTTAAATACCGGTCAATACCACTCTGTACCGTCAAATATCGAGCCGTACTGGTATTTTCGATCAAATAACACCTGGTGCATTAAAATTTGAAATTTTTATGCTTTAACTTTTTTATTTTTTTTGAAATTCAAAAATATACGAGCCTGGTACAACGGTATATAAATCTGATATATCTTATTTCGGTAAAAAAAAGGATATATTGATGGGTACGATATTTATAACTTTGGGTTTAATTCTCACAAGTAGTAGGGAAATAAATCACCACATCAAAGCGTTCGTTCAGACTCGCTTGCTCATACAGTCCTCCCACCCTTCACTCCGCTCCCAAACCAGCGAAGGAGCGGAAGAAAAATGGAGCAAAATCAAAGACCATCTTCTTCGAGATCTTATCAAGTCCACCCTGCAAAGCCTGTCATCATCGATCTCTTCAACCTCTACTTAGGGGTGCCCTTTTTCTCTTTCCACCTACTCTGAATGTTTGCTTGCTCAATTATTCTAATTTGTGATTTATTTTTCTTTTCTGGGTACAGAGGAGTTCCCGCCAAAAAGCTGAAGAGGGCCCTGTTGAGCCACCGTAAGTTTGAATTGATTGCACTTTACATGTTTCAGTTTGATTTTCTTGTTTTGCCCGTTTCAATTTAATCAGTGGGATTGAAAAATAGTAGGGGAAGGCTTTGGTTAACTGATTAGGTTATTCAATGAACTTTTGATTATGGGTTAGAAATGTTGGAGGTGGGCTTTGTGTCATGGCAAATTAATGACCAAAATTCACGAGTGGGGGAAAAAGGGTATCTATGCAAGAATATTTCCAAGTTGTTCTCCTTCAATGAACAAACAATTGTTGATGAATTATCCTTGGAAACGACGTGGATCTAAAGTGCTATAGTAACCTTTAATTTAGACAAGTTAAGGGTCAGATTTCTGTTGCCCATGAAGGAAGGTCACAATTCATGAGTCGGGGGAAGGGGTATTTATAAGAGTATTTCAAGTTGTTCTCCTTCAAGGAACAAACAATTGTTGATGAGTTTTCCTTGGAACTGAGGTGGTTGTGACTCTATAAGTGCTTTAGTACCCTTTGATGTAGACAAGTCAATGGCTAGATTTTTCTTGTCCTGGAAGAAAGATCAGGAGCATTCTTGCTATCCCAACTCAAATTGATGTAGGCATGCCTCTATTGAAGGCTGTCAGCTATGCAAGCTAAGAGCTTATTGGCATGTTGCAGGATTAGACGGCTTAATGTTGCAGGGAAAAGAGGTTTACTTGTTGCATGCTGGCATCATTCCAAGTTTCCCTCTGAGGACTATTACACCATGCTAGCATGCTATACCTTCTCTGTATAGGCTTCCTGTGCTTGTCACATAATTTTTAGTTCCATTTTAGGATCTAATGACAATTCCACAGCTATCTTGCATCCGCCTCCCAATTTTTTTTTTTTTTTTGGTTTTTTTTTTTTTTTTGGGGGGGGGGGGGGAGGTGGTGCTTGAGCTAGCCGTGTGAAGAGGTAGCTGAAACCTATAAAGAGAACACATCAACACAGTGTATGGAACTTGCTTTAAGGTGGTCACAACTCACTGGAATCTATATGATTTAAAAGAATTTTTCTTTTGAAAAAGGAGAGAAATGCATGCATGTTATTCATGTGGATTTAAAAGGCCAATTTGGCATGCTGTATTGATATAACTTTCAAATGGCATCTATCTTTTCCTACTGTCACCCTATCATTTAAGATACTATATTAGGTGAAGCTCATATGCAGATTCCCTATCTCTGCTCTGTGTTTGTGTGTGTCATTTTTTTTAATTGTTTTTTTGGGGTGGGGTGGGGTTTTTTTTTGGGGGGGGGGGGTCTTGGGCTAATTTATTGATAAGTTGAGGAATTCAACTGTTTCAGGAACAAGGCGCAAAAACGTGTAACAGCTCCCAATAGAGAGCTGCCTCCTCCAAATGAGCAGTTCATTTCAGACTTTGAAGAAATTCAGCAGCGATTTCCTGTATGTTTAGACTGAACATCTGATCTAAGGAATGCTTGGTGATTTTTAGGTACACAAATATATGATGTTTACCTTCGCGGTTACTGATTTGACATCAAATATGTGTTACTTTCAACATTTGTTTCAGGAGCAAGAGCAGCTGCGTGCAGTGACAGAATCTGTGCTGATTTCTCTTGTTGTGCAATGCAGTGGTCATTCCCCACGAGCAGAATTTCTTCTGTTTGCATTGAAGAGCCTGTGCGGTGTAGGTTATATAAACTGGGATACCTTTTTGCCATCCCTTCTGAGTGCAGTGTCCTCTGCAGAGGCATCTCTTGTTCAAGGAGGTCAAGCTCAGCCTACTACTACATCAACAAACATTTCACAGCCCGGAATGTTGCCGTCAACAAACACAATATCCATTTCATCTAATTTCCAGTCTAATCCTGCATCTCCATTGACCTCAGCTCAGGGCATAGGGTCGCCTGCCCAGTCTGCTAATGAACCATCATCTGCTGTAACTCTGTCGCCAGTAAAGTTGAATGATTCCAGCAACTTTCAACAATCACCTTTGAAAGTTAACTCTGCATTAAGAGACAGTGCAATAGGCAGTCTGCGACAACTTTGTTGCAAAATCATTCTGACTGGTCTTCGCTCCAGTTTGAAGCCTGTTACACATGCAGAAATCTTGCATCACATGCTGACCTGGCTTGTCAATTGGGATCAAAGACTTCAGGTTAATGATGATTCTGATATTACAAGGTCTTGGCGACCTGAGAAGGCTTTGACTGAATGGCTACATAGTTGTCTGGACGTTGTTTGGTTGTTAGTTGAGGAGGATAAATGCCGGGTACCATTTTATGAGTTATTGCGTAGCGGATTACAGTTTATAGACAACATACCTGATGATGAATCCTTGTTCACCCTTATAATGGAGATTCATAGACGAAGAGACATGTTGGCTATGCACATGCAAATGTTAGACCAACACCTGCACTGCCCCACTTTTGGCACACAGCGGTTCTTACCTCAGGCGACTCCTCATTTTGGAGGTGAAGCTATAACAAATTTGCGATATTCACCAATCACTTATCCAAGTGTTCTGGGGGAGCCACTGCATGGAGAGGTAACATAAGCATTGCTAATAAAACAATTTTGCAAATAATTGCTCAATAGTTTTGGCGATTAAAGTCGGACATGGAAGACCTCTTCTATTAGCAAAGTGGCCTAGTTTATGGGAAAGACATAACTGAAGGATGAGATGGGTTAGCAAGGGTTTAAGGGGTGTGATTCTACCTATGCCAATAAGGTCTATGCTCTGTTTTTCTGGTTAATTCTTCTGTAGATTGATCTAGAGTTTTTGTTTATTGCGCAATGGAAGATTCATTGTTTCTTATTTGAGTTTCGTAAAGCTTGAATATCCAATTGTTCATTCCACTAAATAAATGAATAATAGCAAGAACGGCTGGATCTGCCTTTTCATCCTTGGAGTTTGAGTAGTCAAAATAACAAGATAAGACAACTTTTAGCAATATAAGAATATAACTTGGGATCAATGAGAAAAGACAGCTGTTGATATTGTAAGGGAGTACCTATGTGAAGTGTTTCGATATGGGGTGTAGGTGTTGCACTGTTGTCATCTTCTAGAAAAAATAAAATAAAAATTGAAGGTCGCCATGAAGGTTCCCCTTTTAACATGATTAGTTTAGATGGATTCCACTGCCACTGGGAATTCACTACGTCATCATACGTTTGAGAGCCCACTTCCCCTTGCTGCACCCCAACTCCCTTATGAGATATTGATTCGCTATGGAAGATTATTTGGAAGACTACTATCTCGGTAAAAGCATCCTGTTGTGTGGGCGGACTTAATTCAAGATCTTGGCACGTGATAATTTTACAAAAGAATGGGAAACTCGTAGTTAATAGGTGCTTTCTGTGCAAAGGGACCTGAAATTCACCAATTATTTTTCTCCTTGTTGCCCATTTGTTAGAGCTCTTTAGGCCGTCCTTGTATTGTGGCTAGTTCTGTCAAACCTGAGTTAATGGTTTGGGGGAGTTCAAGCTTGTCTCTATCCTTTATGGGTGTTAGATGGGTTCAACCTTTCTCTGTGAAAGATGTCTAGGTGGTTTGGAGAAGAAGAATGAAGAAGAATTGGGTTGGTGGTATTTGGAAGATGATTCCTTTAGCAATTTGGTGGTGTACATGGAAGGAAAGGAATAGTCAGTTTTTTGAGGGCAAAGCTTTGTCCTTGCAAGATTTGAAGCTCAACTTTTTGAGAATCTTACATAATTGGAGTCATGCATTTAATGGTGGAAGAAACATGTACTTCCTGGATTTTGTATATAATATTATGCATGAGAGCTTGAGGGCATGATCTTTTTGCCTTTGCCCTTTTTGTACATGGGCGGCATCCCCTTGATGTCTTTCTAAAACAACCTTTTGATTAACCATCCAAACAAAAAAAAAAAGGGTTTGGGGGAGTTCTTTTGGGAATAAAATGAACATGATGACAATAGAATCATTCCACCATTTACACATTATTTTTGGATGATTTGGATGGAGAGAAACAAGATAAATCGTGATGGCGTTGAAAATCCTTTTGAGCGCATTACGGACAATTGGCTCAAGACCTCATCTTTAGGAGGAGGAAGTTTGATCCTCTTTAATTGACATTGTTGATAGCCACTTTTTAGGTTGCAACTAGCTTTATTGTAGGGTGCATGACTAGCATCCATTCCTTGTGAATTCTATATTTTATATGAAAAACTATTACTTTTTCCTTAGAAAAAATATATTAGTTCATGGAGCGTATGTTACATTGCACAACAAATGCACATGTATTGAGAATCTCTTGTGATGTTCTTTTGTTATGTCAAACTCATATTTGTATTTTTTTATTCTTGAACCGTAAATTTTATCCGGATGATATCATTCATAAAAAAATAAATAAATTGTGCGGATGGTATCCATTAACTTATTTCAAATACTTGAATTGAAATTAGCTTATGGTTGTTCATGTTGTAGCTTGTATTTATTTATTTCTTTTTGTTTCCGAGTGATATGGAATTTGGAGACAGGCTGTGAGTGCGCAGCCTTTGTGGGGAGAGGGAAATGTAGGAATAAGATTGTGAATGGCATTGCGATTGCCAGGAGATTGTGAGTCACTTTGCTGTGAGATGGACATTAAAGTGTTAGCTTGAGTTTTCATTAAAAAATTGAAATTAGCTCACAGTTATTTATGTTTTAGCTTGTATTTATTTCTTTCTTTTTGTTTCCGAGTGATATGGAATATAGAAGACAGGCTGTGAGTGCTCAGCCTTTGTGGGGAGAGGGAGATGCGGGAATAAGATTGTGAATGGCATTGCGATTGCCAGGAGATTGTGAGTCACATTGCTGTGAGATGGACATTAAAGTGTTAGCTGAGTTTTCATTAAAAAGGACAGAGAGATAAAGGGTAACAAATCAGAGTCACCCAGAGGCCTATGATTTTATGAAGCATAAGTTGGGATATGATAATTTAGGCAGTAATAATAAAAGCGGGTTGATTAAGCGGTTCTTTTCAACCAACCATTTTAGGATAATGGGAACTCTGTTATTCTGCTTTTGATGTTGTAGATTTTGTGGATAGTTTCCATATTGGATGTCTATGGTTATTACGTAGTATGTTAGCTTTACATCCAACCTTCTGAACTTGCTGTATATAAGTCCTTCTTCCTCACCAGAAAAGGGCGTCCTTTCATGTTGCCAACATTGGTAGGTAATTTTGAAACTGATACTTGACACTAAGAGCCCAACCTTTTACACACACCTACACCCTCACAAGCGTGCACACGTGTGTGTATGTATAGTTGACAATAATGCTTTTATCAGTGTCTCCATGTGTATTGTTTCAGGTTTTCATTGTTTGATATTTTGTAATACTTCTAATGACTATCATTGAGGTGCTAAAACCTTGGAGTTGTGACCACTGTCCCTCAACCAACAGCAAAAAGAGAAGAAAAAGAAAAGAAAGAAGTTGGCTAGATTAGCTTATGATACTCTTCTTTTTTTTTTGGGGGGGGGGGGGGGGGACACAAAGCTTGTAATATGTTTATTGATCACATTTTATCATCTGTTGCAGGACCTAGCAGCCTGTATCCAGAAAAGTAGCCTTGATTGGGATAGGGCTTTGCGGTGTATCAGACATGCTCTCCGCACAACACCTTCTCCAGATTGGTGGAAGCGTGTTCTCCTTGTGGCACCTTGTTATAGGCCACAGCCTAATGTATCTACCCCTGGCGCTGTCTTCACATGTGAGATGATTTGTGAGGCAACAATTGACAGAATTGTTGAACTACTGAAGTTGACGAATTCAGGCAAGGGTTTGTTGACTTATTTCTCTGTGTCTCTCTTAGTTTTATTCCTTTTCATTTTCTCAAGTGATTTGTCCTGTTCCTTTTTAACGAGGTAGTAGCCTTCTCATAAGATGAATTGCTTCTGTAGTCGATCTATCTGCCAGAAAGCCGGATTGATCCTTAGAAATCAAAGTGCCCCTCTTTAACCTCTTCTCAATCATCCTTTCCCACAATTTCATCGTACGACTCAGTAACTTGATGCCTCTATAGTTGCAGTTTTGAATATCACCCTTGTTTTTAAATATCGTACAAGGCAAAAGAGAGATCGATAAAGACATTGGTCACCGTATGAGTGTCGGGTGGCAAAAATGGAGGTAAGCATGAAGAGTGTTCTGCGATAACAAGATCCCAATAAAGCTGAAGGGAAAAATTTACCGCGTTGTGGTTAGACCAGCTTTGCTGTATGCCTCGGAATGTTGGCCAATTAAGAAGAAAAAAGTTCAAAGATTGATGGTGGCCGAAATGGATCAGATTGATGTGTGGTCATACAAGATTGGATAGGTTAAAGAATGAAGTTATCAGAAGGAAAGGGGTGGCGGCGTGGCGCCCATGGGGGTTAAGATGAGGGAAGTAAGACTCATGTCATATCAAAAGAAGACATGTAAGCGCAACTGTGATATGAAGAGGTGTGAGAGAATTGATCTTGGGGAATCTAAGAAGGGTAGAGGTAGACCTAAGAAGAATTGGAATGAGGTGATTAGACAGGATATGAGACAATTGAGACTTACGGATGACATGGATCAAGATAGGAGTCTTTGAAGATCTAAGATTAGAGCGGAGGATTTTAAGTAGTTAGTGTTTTTACTGCAGTCTGGAGTAACTTAGGAAGCTTTGGTTTTGTTGTCTTGTATGCTAGGCAATAATGTAGTTCTACTAGCTTCTCAAATATCTTTGTTGGTTGTTATTATTGTCGTTTTGATGATATTATTGTTATTGTGGATGCTATCGGTGTAGCTGCTGTTGTAAATTGTAATCCTTGTTATTGTGGCTGTTATTGTTGTTGGTGTTATTGTTATTGTTATTGTTATTGTTATTGCTATTGCTATTGTTATTGTTATTGCTATTGTTATTGTTATTATTGATGTTATTGGTTTTGGGTGTCCCACCTAGTCTTCCATAATGTTTACTTTTGATGGTATCTAATGTGCTTGATATCTTTTTCCAATGGTTTTTAGTTCCCAAAATGTGTTTCAAACAACTTTTCCTCCCATCAATTTTTTCCCCTAAAATTCTTTTTGTGGGTCGGTTGGAATTGGTCTCTCTGCATGCACACGTGCTTGTAGGGGTAAAGCTGCCTGTATCGGGATCTCCCCACCCCAGACCCTGCAAAAAAGGGACGTAGTCTGGGAAGTGCTGTTGTTGTTGTAAGCAGTCAATCCCTTTCTTTGCCCTACATCATGGCAGAAACCGGGGGGAGGGGGGAACTGGTAGGTTCCCATGCTGCTAAATGAACTGAATTTGCTGCTGTATTCATGTTCTTAAGCATTCTAACAAACTTTGCGGTTCCTGTTAACAGTTGTGATTCAGCATTCCAATGTTCATATCATTCACTGTGGTATGAAGAATATCATTGTTGCACCTTTTAAGCATATTGTTTTTCGAACTTCTTATGTTTATCCATCTCATGTTTTACACGTCGTCTGATTTCTTTCCTTCTGTCATGTGTTTTTTCCTTTGAAATTATGGGTCACATTACTCTGAGAATGGTTGCAGTTCTAGTAAGCTAATTAATGCTATATGTTTCTAGAGGTTCAATGCTGGCAAGAATGGCTTATATTCTCAGATATATTTTTCTTTCTGATGAAAAGCGGGTGCATTGACTTTGTTGATTTTGTGGACAAGCTTGTGTCACGCCTCATAGAAGATGATCCCCATATTTTGCGAACAAACCATGTTACTTGGTTACTTGCTCAGATAATCCGCGTTGAACTTGTTATGAATGCTCTGAACAATGATTCTAGAAAGGTATTTCAGTTGTTAAATCCCTCAGCCTCCCCCCCCCCAAAAGATTAATTTCCTCTTTGTTCATCTTTTTCCTTCTCTCTTCTCGACATTCAACTGACATTGCGAACCTTATAATGAGTTACAGGTGGAAACAACGAGAAAGATATTGTCATTCCATAGAGAGGATAAGACCTCTGATCCCAACAGCCCTCAGAGTATTCTGCTTGACTTTATAAGTAGTTGCCAGAACTTGCGTATCTGGTCTTTGAACACGCTAAATAGAGAGTATTTCAATAATGAACAGCTTCAGAAAGGAAAGCAAATAGATGAGTGGTGGAGGCAAGTCAGTAAAGGTAACTTCTGTCTTCTAGTGTGGAAAATTACTTTTAGCAATGGCTGCTATGTCTGACTTCGTCTCAGTATCCATTGGCTTTCTGCTTTCGAGGGTGATCCTTTTGGTTTGGATCTGATAGATTTTAAGCTAACGTAGTTTTTATTAAAGGTCATTGCTAATATCATCCTTGCGTATGCTATTTATCATTGGTAAGCAAGTCTATGTGCTCTCCACTTAAGTAGTTACACCTACAACAATAATAACGATGCTGCATGTGGGTCCTGCTTTGGCATTGTCTGGGTAGATCTGAGTTTAGCCAACCTTATCCTGTAAGCAGTCTTTCTATCAGAGAGACCGATTCCATTTATGCACACTTCAACAAATGTTATTTTTTAAGCGTTTCTAGGTATATTTGGGTATTAATGGGCTATTTCCTATTAATTCCCCTTTTTTTTACATAGTTTGCTGGTTTTCCTTTCACTTGTCAGGTTCTGAAGGTATATGGTGGACAGTGGTGTGCTTTTGTTGTTTATGCAAAGCATGCATAAGCAAATTTGTTTCTATTGTTTGCTGTGATAAAATTGTTATCCAAATCTTGAGACTTGCTTAAATTGTTATTCTCAGTTCATATGTTAATACTTTAGTCTATAGATGACAGAAAATAAATACAGTGGAAGGAAAAAACTCATATTACTGATAAGGACCCTTACTTTCTTTTATTTCTTTCTCTCTTTTTTGGTGGGGTTGGATTGGGGTGGGGAGCCATGACTTCTGAGGAAGCTATTAACCGCTTGTTAGCTGTCAGCTGATTGATTTTGTTAGCTAATAGTGCCAGCGTTTCTGTTAAAGGTATTTAGTGGTATAAGTTGTTTCAATTTTACCATTATTATTGTTATCTATTTATGATGGATTTTTTAGTTTACTTTTATTTTTAGTTTTAATTATTGCTAGTGTTCATCATGTGAAATGTGGACCATAGAAGAAATAATTAAGCAAAGTTCAGTAATTGATAGATTATAAAGAGAAAAACAAAATTGTCTTGACAAAGCTTACAACCACTCTGGACGTTGATGATTTTTCTGTGTGGCATCTACTCTGATAAATAGATTATGATTACACTGGTTACACTAGTGTTTCTTTCTCTGCCCTTCATTTTTTTTTTGTGTATACATGAAAATTTGGTGTAATCGTAGGAAACAAGTGTTTAACATAAATAACACTTTAACTTCTGATAAAAAATCTGATATGCAATGAATATGCAGAATTTCTAGGCTTTTCTTTGGATTCCATAGTCTTATTCTTGTTGCAGGTGAACGGATGCTGGATTATATGACTATGGATGATAGGTCAATTGGAATGTTTTGGGTTGTCTCTTACACAATGACACAGCCTGCTTGTGAAATGGTGATGACTTGGCTTAATTCTGCGGGCAAAGAAATGTTACCAGTTTCTGGCTTACAGCCAAATGAAAGACTAGTAGTTATGCGGGAAACGACTCCACTGCCTATAACACTGCTATCTGGATTCTCAATCAACTTGTGCTTAAAACTTGCATTCCATATGGAGGAGTCTTTGTTCTCTGGGCAGGTATGCAGTTATCATTTGGGAAAGCCTGTTTGCTTGCGCTATTGAATTCCTTAAGTTTGTGAGGGAAGATTTGTTTGTTAATTTGCCATACAAATAGAAGTTCTTCTCATTTGTGGTAATGGCTCTTGATTGCTGATGTAATTTTCTCTTTTTGAGTCTATTAATGCCTGTGGCCTCCCTTAATATATAACAGACCAAAGGCAAACTGATTTTTTTCCACTAGTTGTTATTGACTAAGACAACGTTGGGCAAGAAAAGACATATACACTAGCTTGTATTTTGTTGATTAGTCAACCTCGAGAAGCTAAGTTACTCAAACTTGGCTACAAGATGACCATCAAGGTTACATTTCTTGATGTTGGACTCAGCCTGTTTTCATGAAGTTCTTTTATGTTTCTTGGTTCAAGCTAAAGCAAGGATTCAGCTATCTAAGTGAGTGTTACAATGGCAAAATGTGATATCAGAGCTTGTGGTGAATGGGCAGTTCTAGTCGAAGACAAATCGGCTCAGAAAAACTTGTTTCGATCAAGATTATGAAAATGAAAGGACTTGTACACTTTATGACTTCTGTTCATTGTTGTCAATAGCTTCTACAAATTTAACCTTGTTCTTTGTGCAAAGTGACAACCCATTTCCAAACTAAAGGTCCCAAAGCCCATTTCACATTAATTATATCTCCAATTGTTGTGGTGGCTCAGCTGACATCCCTAGCATTGTCTTTCTGTGTCTTGCACATATACACAGATCTAGTTGGACCTATTTCTTATGCTGCAAATGTCCCATGCGCACAACATAGACGAACTGTAGCAAAACAACTGGATTCAAGTGAAATGATTGTGAAATTGAAACTAAAAACTTGTTTCAGGATAATGGATGGATAGTTTCCTAATAGTAAATTAATATTTTGCTTTAGGGGAAAAAAAAGAAGTTATGTGAAGAGGCATTTACTCTTGACACTTGTTTCATCCTATTTATCTTTAGGATATTAAATGCTCGGATAGGATTCATTGTTGAAGCTGCAATTTCATAGTTTTGAGCAAGTAAAATCCCATTCAAAGGGATTTGAGGAAGTGTTGGTTTCTGCTGTTCCAAGTGACAGCCAAAAGATCAAGGCACAATGGCCTTAGGAAAGGGATTGTAACTTATAGCTTTTTGCAAGGGTGGCCAGTGCGGAAAGGAGGAAGAGCTTTACTAACCAGAGACACAGTGCAATTTTCTGGATGTCAGTTAGGATCATGATATCTTTCATTTTCTGAGTCTTATGACTCTGTTTTGAGCAATGTGGTGGGCAGCCTCCGGCGGGGAATATGTTTTTTTTGAGCCCTTTCATGCTAGGCAGGGCAACATTGGTACAGTGGAAGTTAGAAAACACAGAATAGGAGGAACTTTGGTTCACGGCACTTGTTTGATTTTGATTCAAAATTGTTCACATGTTGCTAACAATGGCATGTCTAGATTTTGAGATGGGATTATTGATGGTTTAGTAATTCCATTTCATGTTGAAGTTTGAATATGATGCCTTGGTGCTCCTCTCTCTCTCTCTCTCTCTCTCTCTCTCTCTCTCTCTCTGTGTGTGATCTTTTTCTTTTTTTTTTGGGGGGGGGGTCTACGTTTCTAGTAGAATTCTAACCCATCTCTTTCGTGTGGAAAATGGGATTCATCCCACTTGGTTTGTTACTATTGTATGCATGCCAATCGCAGTAGACATTGTGTCCTTAGTTTAAAAAAGCGCGCCCAGGGCGCGCCTAGGCGCAGGAAAGCCCAAGGCGCATACCTCGGCGCCTTAGAGAGGGTCAGGCGCAGCCCATTCCAAAGGCGCGCGCCTTTGGGGCTTTTTCAGGGCTTTTTGTTGAGGCGCGGGGCCCGGGCTTTCCGGGCTTCTTGGATCTTAATGGTTTTGTGTGAGAAAAAAGGGGAAAAAAAAATGCAAATCACACTTACAACCCTTCGGCTGCTTCAGATCGAGCCTTCTCTGCTTCTCAGACTTCTTCGTCCTTCACTCCACCGCAAACCCTAGCTCTTCGACAGCAGGTAAGTGTTCTCTAGTCCTCTGTTCTTTGATTTTTCCATCATCATCCTCCTCCTTCTACTTCTTCTCTGTGAGTCGAACCCCATGGGACAGGATTTGAGCTCTCTCCTTCTTTTTTTTGGGGGGGGGGGCTTGAAAGGTTGCACGCATGGTGTTGCAGCTGCTGCTACAGTGCCCACTGCCCAGACCCCTTGTGCTCTTCTTTTCTTTTCTTTCTCTGTCTCGAACAGCCCCTGTGGCCCTGTCTAAATAACTCCCTCAGCTCTCTGTCTAATTCGATGGGGTGTTTGTTGTGTTTGATCCTTTTTTAGATTGTTAATTTCTGCTTGTGTTGTCTATATTTCATGCTGTCCATGTGTCCTCTTCTTCTCCTCTTGTTTTTTTTTTTTATTTTGTTATTTTTTTTTAAATGTTTAGAAAACTTTTTTTAAGTATCATATTATGGTGGCAGCATTATCTTGGGGTGTTGATTCTCTGTTATGATCTTAAATTTAAGTTGAAGTGTTTATGTGTTAAATTTTTAATTATTGATTGCTTTGTTTAATTAGTTGTTTGCTTTTTTTGGTTGAAAATTGTCGTGAACTCATTTGAGGTGTTGATTTTTGGGTTGAATTACTTGAATGGAGGATACATCCGGTCAAAGAAATATGGTTTGGGAATGATTTTTGGGTTGATCTACCTTATTTTCAAAGAAATATGGTTTGGGAATGATTTTGGGGCATTTTATGGTCAAAGTGCGCCTCGCGTCTGAAAAGCCCGCGCCTTCGCCTCGAAGCTCGCGCCCCGGGCTCCAGGACCTTTTGTGCTTTTTTGCGCCTCGGGCTTTTTAAATCTAAGATTGTGTCTGTAATTTTTATTATTTTTGTGTCTGACACATTTGAACATACAAACTTTCCTGGAATTTTGATGGTTCATATCTGGAATCTTCAGCTAAAGGCCCCTGCTTGGGGAATGGGGAGGGACACATTTCTTTGGCCTGAGGAGTGCTCACAATTTGTGATCTTTAGTTTCCTTAGGTTGTTACCAGTACAAGGAAGAGCAATACAAGAAGGTGAACATCGAACAATCATGCAACTTTTCTTGCTGCAAACACCCTGATGCTAATAGAACTCTCTGTGTCTTTCTTCCCCCATTAAAGACAGCAGTGCTACTACTGTTTAGGGCCTTTTTTTCCAACTTATTTTCTAACTATCCAGTTAAGCTTCTTCTTTCTTCTAGAATTTTCTTTTGTTTCCCCTCCAGTTTCTTTCCCTTTATTCCCGCTTCTTCCTTTTTTTTCTAGGTTCAACTAAACTAACTTACAATTTATAGCTTCTTCTAGTTTGTCCTCCTCTTCCCTAAGAAGACCTAAAAGTTTCGTTTATTTTTCCAAATTTTTTCCACTTTTTCTTGTTTCTTTCAGTGTCTTTCAATTTCTTCTGATTTCTTTCAGTTATCTTTTTTCAAGGAAAAGTTTTTTGAGTCCAAAACAACGGGTTGTTACTTGTATAATATGGATGATAATAGACAGAACTTTTTCCCTATAGATACACCCCCTGGGAACATGTCTTGATTCCTTATTTTTTTCTGTTGAAGAATTGCATGTTGACTTGTTTGCGCTGCATCAGTGTCCATGCCTGTTAATTAGCTGCTGGAGTTGAAGTGTGTTCACAAGGCAAACATCCTGTAATAGCTGGATGATTTAATTATGTGCTGGGAGATCAATGAGCAGTGCTTTTGCATGTTTTACCCATTGATCTTGCTTGCTGTTGCAAGCATTGATCAAGTTTGTTGTACATGGTCTTTGACTAGACAGGGCAGCGTACTGAAGCCCCAAAGATCAGGTGCAACATGGTAGAAGCTTTAGGCTAAATGAGACGCAGGGAATTATATGTGAATGAATTGTTGCATGCTTCCTGTCAGGCAACCACACCATTAGCCAGCTTTTTAAATGGGCATGTAAAAAATTGTTCATTAGTGTCTGACTAAGGTTTGTTTTCATGGTATATAAAGGTGGTTCTTCTATTAAGCCCATGTTAGACCTTTGAATTGTTATCAGAAAGGGAATTAACTGCATGAATAAGGAAGAGAGTCTTGCAAGTGCATGCATAAGCACTAGTCAGCTAGGAACAGTTAGATATGATTTCCTACCTTGAAGTTAGAATTGTTTAAGCATTTCTGTTTTTCTATTTTCATTTTGAGGATCAGTCGGATGTTTATTATGTAAACATGACATATAACATGACCAGAGGGTTTAAAGAAGATTGCTGCCTACTAATGAATGCATGCCAAGATGACTTGAGGGAAGTTAGTTTTGTATATCGCAAATTTTTTACAACCGCTATTTTTCGCTAACTTATTTCTTCCTCTTTGTGCAGGTCATTCCCAGCATTGCAATGGTTGAAACCTATACGAGGCTGCTTCTCATTGCACCTTATTCACTGTTTCGTTCGCATTTCAGTGTAACTTTCTTTCCTTCTTATGGTGGATTGAAGTTCTTTTCCACATTCAAGAGAAATTTTGCTGAGAGAAAAGGGAGGGGTGCATTTGTATATGCCAAGTCTGGAGAGAGCACTGGAAGCTGCATGTAGTAAAGCAAAATTGTGAATGGTTACTGGGGAGAACCTGGTTAAAAGCCTCTCATCTAACCACACTCTCAAACTTTCACTTTCTTAAATAGTCTGATAGGAAACAAGTATACTTCATATGTGGCATTTGCATCTTGTTATGTATACAATTTTCTATTCTTGATGCTGCAGCATCTTACGCAACGGAATTCAAGCACGTTAAGTAAGCCAGTTGCAACGCTTTTGTTGCTTGAAATTCTGAACTATCGGCTGCTTCCGCTCTATAGGTAAACATCTTACTCTTGCAGGGTTTTTGTGCTGAAATAATACTTTCCACCTTCATGTTCTGCTAATATCAGGTCGCTTTCAGGCTGAGATGATAAAAAACCTAAGCAAATCATTGTCCTGAACTCCCACCTGATTTTTTAATTTTAAAATTATCTCCTTTGTTTGGGTTTTTTTGGGGCGGGGGGGTGTGATTGGGGCTGCACACAGCTTTGCTTTAGCGCTGCAGTTCGATTGTCAAGACAGTATTTCCATTGGACCCTATATCTGAAAGGATTTGACTGCTTCACAGGGAAGAGGCAAGACAGTTTAGTGGTGCATTGTACCTTAGTTCCCTATATTCATGATTATCTAAACTGTCTCTCTGATGTGGGTAGTGGGTACTTTCACTTGGACCTTTACGATTACAATAGCTGATGCCTTTGGTCTGATGCGCCCCTTTGCTGCTTGGTAGTCTGGTAGATCTACCATCTCCTTTTTTCTCTTTACTCAAAATGGTGAGTAATTGTGCAGAACTATTGGGAAGAATTCCTTCTTAGATCAGGGATTTATAAGGGGAGACGGGGTTAGGTTTTGTGATGATCTGGAATTGACTCCTTAGATATGTTATTCTTTGGCTCAGCTAAAGGCTGTATCTCAGGAGAAAGTTGCTTCATTTAAAGAAGGGCCTTAGGAGATGGTTAATGCTATTTAACACAGTACAGTTCGTGTTCTTTCCTATTCTTAGTTTGAAGTGGAGAGGCCTCAATTTTCTGTGTGTTTCATCTGGTTTACATGGTGCAGTGGCGCTATTGTATAACTTTGATGGAAATTTGCACTTAATATTCAAATACAGGTATGAAGGAAAGAACAAAAGCCTGATGTATGATGTCACCAAAATAGTTGCTGCTTTGAAAGGAAAACGAGGGGATCATCGTGTGTTCAGATTGGCTGAAAACCTGTGCATGAACCTTATACTCTCTCTGAGAGACTTTTTTTCTGTGAAGAAGGAGGGCAAGGTGCAAAGCTCTTTGTAGAGTACAGTTTAGCGATTTTCTCATGTCTTTAACCAATGCATTTGCTAATGCTCTTTCATTCTGTCATTTATTTTACTCCAGGGGCCTATGGAATACACAGAAACCCTAAATAGGATTGCTGTTATTTCTCTTGCTATTATCATAAAGACACGTGGGATTGCTGAGGCCGAGCACCTGCTTTATCTTCCAGCAATGGTGGAGCAGATATTGTCCAGTAGCCAGCATACTTGGTCAGAGAAAACTTTACGTTACTTCCCTCCTGTTCTCCGTGATATTTTGATGGGTCGTACAGATAAAAGGGGGCTGGCAGTTCAAGCATGGCAGCAGGTTCAGATAATATTTACCTCTCCACCAGTCCACCTCCACAATGTTTAGCTGTTTGTCAATCTTTGATGTTAGCATTACCATCTGCTTGAATATTCAGAGGGGTGTTGGGTATTGGCCTGTGAATCTTAGAAGTCTGTATCTTGAGTATGTTGTAACCATTTTGCCATCTTATTTTATATGACAGTATAAGTTGGTCATGCTGGATGGCACTTGTTAGTTAATTGAATAGTAGATTTTGACAGGTTAGTTAATTCAATAATATGTTACATTGAAAGTGTTTTCTGGTTCTCTTTTGGCAGGCAGAGACAACTGTTATCAACCAGTGCACCCAGCTTCTTTCACCGTCAGCGGATCCCACTTATGTAGTTACATACATCAGTCATAGTTTCCCTCAGCATCGCCAGTATCTTTGTGCTGGTGCTTGGATACTGATGCATGGACACCCTGAAAATATCAATAGTGCCAATCTGGTATCATAACCGTTTCCTATTCTATTTCTCATTTTGGTTGGCATCTTCATCATGTGTGCAACAATTCTTGCCCATCTTGGTTTGATTCTTGCGACATTTTTATGCTTTTGTCTGAAGGGAGTCTTCCATTGGGTTAATTGCAGGCACGTGTATTGAGAGAAATTTTGCCTGAAGAAGTGACAGCAAATATCTACACTATGGTTGATGTTCTACTTCATCATATTCATATAGAACTTCAGCGTGGACACCCTGTGCAGGTGATGCTTTTGCTATGATCTGTATTATGAATTAATAATATTACATCTACCTGGTACTTAATCAAAATTCCATCTTGTTGTCTGCCTTGCAGGATCTTGTTATGAAAGCTTCTGCTAATTTGGCATTCTTCATTTGGACACATGAGTTGCTTCCTTTGGATATTTTAATCCTTGCATTGATAGACCGTGATGATGATCCTCATGCTTTACACATTGCTGTAAGCGGCAGTTTTTTTTTTTGGGGGGGGGGGGGGGGCTAATGTGCTGTAAGTTGCTATTAAATTATTATTATAATTTTTTTTTGAGTTTTGGATCTTTATTTTTGAAATTAGATCAAACATCCGACAGATACCCCTCACCCTGTTATGCAGCCTACATTTTGTTAAGAAAAGCAACAAGTACAATTTCAGAGGGCTAGCTGCCCTATAAGTGTCTTTACCAAAAGATGGTGACGATCGTATAGGATATCTGTAGGAGCAACTCCATGATAAGCCTAAATATTCCACAATCACACTCAAAGAAATAGTTGATTGCATGTACTTTTCACCTCCATTATTTTAAAACCAGGAAAATGCTCTCTTTAGTAACCTTGACAGTAAGACAATTAACAGAAAAGAGGAGCTCAGTTTTCCTTGCTGGTATATCACATCTGATGTTCGTTTTTGGATCTTCTGTATGCTAGGTTGCTTATACCTTTATGCTCTGCAGTGAGACGAACAGTACTATCCGAAGAGATTAGTACTCCTTGTGATCGGTCTTCAAAATTCTTCAGGTTTTGGGAAAGGAAAAACACTGAGCGGATGTTCTTTAACAGTGTGTTTAGATGGGAAAAAGGAATTTGGAGCAAGCAATAATCCTATGTCAGATGAAAACAAGTGTTAAACTTTTGGATGGTTCTTAACATCACTTTTCTTCTTTTACCCCCAAACTGGCTGCTAACTTCACATTTTGCAATGTCAAGATTCCGGAAAATAGAATTGAACTAAGAAACACACCATTCTGGATACTAAAAATAGGTTGGAAGAGGAAGAAAAAGTGAAGGAAAATTTCCCACCATTCAATTCCCAGGTTCTGTATCCTTCCATCATGGTTAGAGCTTGAAGGAAAGCAAAAATGAACCTTAGTTTGACCCTCCATTTCCTTTTATTTTTTCTTATATACAGAGAGCAAACGTGGAAAAAAGAAGAGGCCTGGTCTTTACTTTCCCATACCCCAAACACAAGAAAAGGAAATTATGATGCTTGTCTCTTTTCTTTTCCTGTCTTTCGCTTTCCTTTTTTAATTTTTTAAAATTTTCCTTCGTTCTATCAAATCTGAATATGCCCTAAATGCTTGTCTACCTTAAAATCATGTGATTCACCCTTGTATGGTGCGCTATTTTGGTGACTTGAAAATTTATATTTGAGAAGTCAAAATTGACTAGTTTTTTCGGGCTTTCAAAATAGATTATTTAACAAGTTCTTAGCGATAGAGGGAGTACTATATGGACATTTGTCGTAATTCATGTGGAGCCTGGTTGAAATGATGCCATAATCCATGCGAAAGTTTCTCCCCTATAGCTGTATAAGATGGCATTAGCTTGTGCAACTATCTGACTCAAGACCTTGCTAGTGGGTGGATTTGATTTTTTATTCAACCACGTTTAGGAATAATTATGTGATGATTGGCCTGAGATCTTGAGTTCTAGGAGGTCTTGCTATAACCTTGCCATCTTACATTATCCACAAGTCTTCAAAGTAGAGTGGTGTGAATCTTCCCCCCCCCCCCCCCCCTTCTTTGTATTTCTTATAGCCTTCAAGCATGAAGTTAAATGTCTTGAGTTTAAATCTGATTGTCAGCTGTACTTGCATCGTGGTTGCAGATTAGTCTGCTCGACAGACAGGAGCTTCAGCAGAAAATGAAGTTGTTCTTTTCAACTCGTAGTCCCCCTGAGCATTGGCTATATACTGGAATGTTTAAACGTGTAGATCTGCAGAAGGCTTTGGGGAATTATCTGTCATGGAAGGATAGGTGAGTTCTGTCTTGATTCAATAATGTGGTCCGGTGCTGTGATTGTTTGGGTAGCTACAGAGCAAAGGGGGAGGACATGTCTCAGATAGTTAGCTTGATTGAAATACATGGATGATTGAAGTCATCTGGCTGATATGCATAGGCATTTCCTACTTTATGGGAACTGATATTGAATTCTTATAGTTGATGTGTGTCCCTTCTCTGGAGTCTGTTCTGGTTATATCACAGCCGAGTTCAATTGCAAGGATGAGAATCAAATTTGTTGAAAGTAAAGAATAACTGAGGTAACAGCGGATGTCAAGTATATAAACCACCAAAATAAATAGATATTCTTCACAGTTGTTTGCTTGATGAGCAGATGCTTTCGAAACCATGATGTGGTTTTACAATATTTGCTTGGTGTCTATTTATTAAGTATCTCATTCCAGTGACCTGCCTAAACTGATAGGTCCTCTGTGGGAAACGTACTTTATGTAATGTCAAATTAGTTGGATTTAGGTTCAGTTTTGGCCACTCCGAATCCAACCCAACGGGTCCCAAATTGTATTACTTTGTTTTGATTTCTTACCTTTGTTGTGGGCTTTGGGTTGTGGTTTAAGATTATGCACTTTGGGTTCACAACGCCAGGTATTACAATTTAGACTTAACCTTATCCAAAACTAACCTAGTTTTGACTTTTGATGCTCATGAAACTGCAGGTATAGAACTTGAACTAGACTCTCTCTCTCTCTCTCTCTCTCTCTCTCTCTCTGGGGGGGGTATAGATAGCCCTTTTGAAATATGAGAAGGGTTCTGCCAAGGATTCAAAAAGCGGTTTTGGTCGCGATTTCGGTTTCGGTAGCGGTACGGCAAAATCGCTCTAAAACAGCAATCGCGTTCCATATCGCAGCTATCGCGGCATGATAACGTGGATCGCCCAACTCCAAAACCTTTCCAACGCGGTCGTTTTGTCGCGGTTCGGCCACATTTTGAATCCATGGTTCTGCCTAAGTTTTCATCATTGCGTATTGAAAATAAATGTGTGCATTGTTGCACCCTAACTTGAGGAGTTGTGAATTATGTGACCAGGATGTGCTATCCAATCTGCAACTCTATTTGCGTCACAAAATATATAATGAATCTGAACTTGAGAAAATGGTTGTAGGCTCTTTTTGTGTTTATACCTTTTTGTGTTTCTGGGTTTATAAATAAATAAATAAATAAACTAAAAGTAAAAGACTCAAATGAAAGCATATGAACTCTGAATCAACTTAGGGCAAATGCACAGATCGAATTAAAGAAACACTAGGCTCCCCTTGAATTGGATCACTGTATACTGAAAGACAGCTCTACATTTCCAAGGAAGAATGGGAATTGACAATGTGGCGATCGCACATAGAGATACCTGCCCCTTTGGATACACTAGCTTTAGTTTTCCGAAGCCCTGATGGAAAATACTATTTATTTCGAAAGAGATGGTTTTGCTCTCACATTAAGTTTTTCATTCACCCCGTCAGTCAGCTACTTGATCTGTATAAGTGCTAAATGTGGCGAGTTTTGAGCTTGGAAAATGACTTCTTATACCCCTGAAGAAATCAGCAACTTTAGAGCAAGTGAAGGAGAAAGAAAAGCTTCTTGGTAATGCATAAAGTCAGTGACATGCCAAAACCAGGAGATTATCAACAGTAGATTACAAAATATTATTACCCCTGATGAATATCATCAAGAGGAGGTTACAAAATATTGAGCAGACCACGGAGATGATATTTTGATGAGACATTTGTCTCGGTCCACCATCATGCCATCCCTACCCAAGCTAGCGTTGTTGTTGCTTGCAATGCAAAAGTCTTTCATGCCTGATTTAGGTAAATTCTATTCATGCAGAATGCAAACACACATTCAGTCATTGTGTGGGTGAGCAGAGTGGAACAAACTTGCTCTAAGTCATCCCTTCTGTCCCCCATTCCATTAAACTGTAACTCATTTCTATACCTGACATGTGGCTCTGAGACAAACTAACTGATGTCCCTTCAAGATGGCATGCATACAATCTCACTTTGTTGCCATTGTCCTCACGAAACTCGTGCCAATGCTTGTATCTACCAACTTACACTTGCTGTTTTTTCTGTTGTTTTGTTTTTTGGTTGGTTGTCTTTCGTGGGCTCTTCTTGTGGAGACCCCCCCATGTTGGGGGGGGGGGGGGGCGTGTGGCAGTAAGTGTGGTAGAATTAAATTGCTGAGAGCTACACATTGTAGAGAGCATGACACTCATTGTTTGTCCTGCAGGTTTCCTGTTTTTTTCGATGACGTCGTTGGACGTTTGCTGCCTGTCATCCCTTTGGTTGTTTATCGACTTATTGAAAATGATCTTTCAGACCATGCAGAGAGAGTTCTGGTGGTGTATAAGCAATTGTTAGCCTATCATCCATTCAGGTTTACATTTGTCCGCGATATACTGGCATATTTCTATGGCCATCTTCCAGGAAAGCTCATTGTCCGCATATTAAATGTCCTTGATATTCCCAAGGTTTAAAGGCTGCTTTTCTTCTTTTGTACCTTCAGCATTTCACTCTTGTTCTTTTGCATCTTTATTTTAGCACTTCATATTCATCGTGCTCTTACTTTCTTTATTGATCAAAACATTTGGCAGATACCATTTTCGGAATCATTTCCGCAATATGTTGCTCCTTCAGATTCTTCAACCTGCCCTCCTCCAGATTATTTTGCTTCACTGCTGTTGGTCCTTGTTAATAATGTGATTCCTTCCTTAAGTAGCAGCTCAAAGTCGGGATCAAATTTTGATGCCTCTTACCATTCGGCTAGGAGTCCGCCAAACAAGACACCTGCTGCGAGTCAGTCAGGGCCAACAAATGCTTCTGAGAATCAGAAGGCTTTCTATCAAATTCAGGATCCTGGTACATACACGCAGCTGGTGCTTGAGACAGCTGTAATAGAATTGCTTTCTCTCCGAGTTTCAGCTTCCCAAATTGTGTCGTCACTTGTCCAATTTGTTGTTCATATACAACCTACACTCATTCAATCCAGCAATGGCTTGCATGGAACATCAAATGGTTCTTGCCAGACTTCCATGTTGCCAACTTCGCCTTCTGGAGGAAGCACAGATTCTATGAATGCAAGCAGATCTACACAACCTGTCTCGGGATTAAATACCTCGAATTTTGTTTCTCGGAGCGGCTATTCATGCCAACAGTTATCTTGCTTGCTGATCCAAGCTTGCGGTCTTTTACTTGCTCAGCTGCCACAAGATTTCCACATGCAACTCTATCTTGAGGTGTCACGCCAGATTAAAGAGATCTGGTGGCTCAATGATGCGAACAGATCTCCAAGGGAGCTAGACTCCGCTGTTAATTATGCTTTATTAGATCCAATATGGGCTGCCCAAGACAACACCTCTACTGCCTTAGGTATGAGTTGCATGTTAATTTTACATTAGGAGCCTCAATTGTTACCTGCGTTTGGTGAATTCTTCTAGAATATTTACTATTACTCTATTATTTTCTTCTATAGAGAGGCCAATTTAATGATTATCTGTCTGCCTCCACCACTTGAAACTTCGTAATTTCAAATTATTTTTTGTCTCGTATGCATACTGATTTTTATGCTTTTGTGTATATATCAAGCGATAATTTTGCTTTATGGTTAGGGCAAGAAATACTTGTTCGGTTGGAAATAACTGAATGGGGGTGGCGGTCAAATCCAACTTCGAGGCAAATCTCACCCGGTCCGAGGCAAAATAATCCGATTGGAATTCCCAAAAAAAAAAAAAGTATCCGAATTGGATTAGATCAGATTCAGACGGAGGCTCAGATCTGATTTGATTTTCCCTCAGACTCAATTATACTTAAATAAAAATCCGAATTTTGATTTTCAAAATTTGGGAAATGTGAAACCTATAACTCCAACCCGGCTTCCCTCGTATGTATTAGCTACACGCCTTCATCCTTCCTCTCTTTCTCACCCTCCCTACAGTCCTTTTCTCCCCGCTTGGTTGCCTTTCTCTCATTTCAACTACGGATTCAAAATGTGACTGAACCACGACGAAACGGCCGCATTGGAAAGGATTTAGAGTTGGCCGAACCGCGTGTTCATGCCGTGATAGCCACAATATGGAACGCAATTGCTGTATTGGAGCGATTTTGCCATATCGCGCCTGAAACTGAAATCGTGATCGAAATGCATTTTGAATTCTATTTTCAACGATCAACATCACTGATGCAAACCCCGATATCTATTGAAGATTGACTGCCTCCAATCTCCCTTTCCCTTTGTAGCACCATCGTGAGGGGCATCGTCCTTCACCGTCTCTTCCTTTCTCTCCCCAGTTGCATCTTTTCTTTCTCCCCAGTTGTTGTTGGTGAGTAAGTGACTTCTACCACTGCTTGTTAACGATATCCCCTAGCCGATTCATTTTTTTCAATTAAAATTTGTCGAACCCGCAGAATTGGCATTCATTATTGAGCTCGCAACCCTTGCAAACCTTAGACTGATAACCCAGCTTGAAGGATTATAACACAAAAGCAAGAAGTAAAATAATCGAATTGAATTCGATCGGAGTTGGATTTGATCAGATCTGAGCCGGGTCGTAGTCGAGGGAACCATCTAGCTTTGTCGGATCAGAGTCAGATCAGATTTTTAGAGGTGAAAATTAGTCGGAGCTGGATTCGGATTCGGATTCGGATTCAGATTCAAATGTGCATATGTTCAATCCAAGACCAGTCGGTTTCCATCCCTAATCTTTCCTTGTGACATTCGTGAGTCTTTGTTACTAGATTCTATAGACTCTAGTTTATGTTTTCGCTTCTGTAATCATTACTTCATTAGGCATCAAATTGTGCAAATAAAAGTCACTTTATTTTGTACTTGTAACTTAAGGGTTTGTTCATTATCTCATGTTAATTGTTTTTTGGGGTAAGGATGTGCAGCCTAGCCAGCCCCCATACAGAGCCCTTGCTATGATTTATGGCCCCTCGGTGGCGGGAGGAAGGTTCCGCGGTCAACCTAGTGTGCATGCTACATGAGAGTTGAACCTCAGCCTTAAGATCGGCAGAGGGTGCTTTACTGTTGGATCGTTCCTTGATCCTCATTTGATCACCTTACATTCTTACAATAATGAGATACGAGTGTGAATATTCAGTTTCTTGTTTTCGAAGGGGGGGGGGGGGGGGGGGGGGTTCGATGGGAACTTGGGTTAACTATTTATGATCTGCTAATTTTTCCTTGGTCGTTTGCATTTGGCATCAAAGGTTATGTACAAAGGACTAATAGTGTCATATTTGATGTTCTGTTGGGGAAAAAATATGAGGGCTGAATTACAGACTTCTTACCTGAGGTTGAGAATGTCACTTGGCTGCCTTCGATTTTGCATTATGATGGAATTGAATTCTGCAATTTCGCATCCTCTGCTTTCTTTTTGTGATATTTCGGATTATCAGAAATATGACCACCTGAGCACCCTTTATTTTAAATTGTGTTTGGCTAGAATTTTAGGCTTGTTCCAAATGTTTGATCTCTCTCTCTCATGACTTTTGAGCTCTTTGGTTATATTGATTTTATTTGAACAATTGAACCTGGGTCACTGAAACTCTTTTTTTTTCTCTTTTTTTTTTTTTGGCTGAATCACTTAAACTAGATTTGACCCCACATAATATCATTTGATGCCTGAAACATCCGTCTCTGTTAGGCTGCTTATGTCTCACCTTCTTGTTGAGCCCTTATGCTGTCTGCCTCAGCAGGTTGATGATTATTGGTCATTTTAAGCTTTCAATTCAGTGATTGCATTTTACAGCATCGATCTAAAGTTGTACTGAACCTTTGACTTAATTTAGCTGAATGTCTGGAGTTCTATAAAAGATGAATACAATATATTCAGAATCTTGCGTGAAGTTAGGTAAATCAGAATAGGATTGACAAAGGAAAGAAGTCAGAAAAAGTTCAGCCAATCTTAATTCTACTTAAAAGCCATTGTTTACATAGGTTCCAATGTCTTTGGAAGTGCCGGAGAAGTTCACTATAACTTATGCGGACTGTGGAGCAAGTGGAAGTAATTTTATTTGCTGGTCTCAATGATAATTGCCAATTGTGATCATAGTTCTTGTATCTGATTTACGGTTCTATGATTTAAACATCTGTGCACAATTGTCTTTGAGCTTATTTTAAGAAATCTGGCTTGTATTCTAATAGCATATCTCTATCAATATTGTCAGGGAATGTTGTTGGCTTGCTCCATTCATTCTTCAGTAACCTTCCACAAGAATGGCTAGAAGGTACCCATGTCATCATTAAGCAACTGAGACCAATGACATCAATAGCGATGCTTAGAATAGTTTTTCGTATCATGGGTCCATTGCTCCCACGACTGGCCAATGCTCACACGCTCTTCAGCAAGGTAAGAACTTCGTTCAACAAGGCATTGAGAACGCAGACATGAAGTTGAGTATGTGAAGTTACTTGTACACATTGTTGACTTTTTTTGAAATCTATCAAAATGTGGCACTTCATAGAAGTTCAGGATTACTAACTGGCACAGAAAACTATCGAGTTTGAGCGAGATTGTTGGAAGGTAAGCTTGATTTAATGATAATGGATGACAGAGGACATTTGGTAGTTTGTGACCTGATGTTGGAAAGTTACATATGTTCTGTGAATATTTGTTGGTACATGACTGAACTCCAACGCTGACATTGTAAGGAGTAGGTATGTGTTTCTTTGAAATCCTTAGGTTATCGATATGGCTTCTCCAAATTCTGAGCTTTTTTTATCGCATAAATTTTTTTCCTTCTCGCATGTTACGCATGTATGGCACCTTGATTCCTCGCTTTTATATTTATTTCAAGTCACCTTCTAAACGTAGTGCTTTCTGTACTTTCAACTTGCTTAATTGATTCTTCCCCCCTCTCCTAATTCAATTAAAGCATAAATTTTCAGTTCAAGCTTTGACTAAAGTTTTTAATCTACTAAAATGGAAATGTGAGGTTTTTTTTTTTTTTAAAAAAAAAAAGCAGATTGAAATTTTTAGCTTGGACATAAGCTAGTTATAGGGAAGTATCTGGAGAAATTTGCTTGTTATGAAATTGCAAGGGTTCAGGCTGGTGTTCATTGCACAAGTTGTGTCCTTAACAGATATCTTAAGTTAATCTGTTTTTAAGATGTGCCCCCTGTACCTCAATTTTGAATTGATTAGGTAGGTGGAAGCGTTTAGGTTGGACAAAAGCTAGTTTTCGTAGGCAAGTAGTGTGTTATCAATCATGGGCTTTATGGAGAAATTTGTTGTGGAATTACAAGGGTTCAGGCTGATGTACATTGCATAAGTAGTGTCCTTAACAAAGCTCTTAAGTTCTCTGTGTTTAAGATGTTCCCACTAATGTCTCAATTTAAGGTGGGATAGATTCTGGGTGATGTATGTAGGAGCATATTACTATTGTTGAAGTGATAAAAGATCAGATATTACAAGTTACAGCAACAGAATATGGTTACATGCTCAACAAAGGTTAAACTTGAAGTGGCATAGTTGGTGCAGTTGTCGTCATTGCCAATCTTGTAATGCATTAGGTGGTGCAGTGACCAATAAACAGTATTAGCCAGTATCCTACATGTCTAATAGTAGATTCATGGTGAGTACTGGCCAATGGCAATCTGTATCGTCAATAATTATTTTCTTTATTTTAATTTATTTTAATATTTTATCTTACAAAAATGTTGGCAGATTGCTATGCAGTTACCTACTGGAAAACCAGTACGACTGCTGAATACATCAGTAATGATTTTAGTGTGCAGATAGGAGATTTATGATATGTTTTATGTATGAGTTTTTGGTAGTGCATCATAATTGCCCCTATGTAAGCCATAGATTGCATGTTATCTGCAATCAGTGTGTATACCGGACATTGATGATGCCATTATTCATCCTGACAAATCTTTTGAATATGATACTCATGACCTTATTTTTGTGTTCATGTACTTTGTCTTGCAGACTCTCTCTTTGCTACTTGGCGCAATGGTGGATGTCTTTGGGAAGAATGCACAACCTTCCGTTCCTGCTCAGGCTGCTGAAATAATCGACCTGATTGACTTTCTGTAAGGACTTATTGACTTTATTTTTGAGATATTGGCATACACCCTTTCATGGTTTTTTGCTTTGATTTTTTTTAAAACCCTTTTCACTTTTTGCGTTAAATGATTTTGGACCCTAAATTGCTAGTGTGGCATAACAAATGGACAAATAATCAACTGCCACATCAGCCATTGGGAGTTCAAACCCTATTTCACGCAAAGGTAAGGGGGTAAATAGTAATTCGAAAATGTTAGGGATCGTAAACATTGAAGCAAAATACCACAATCTCCTTTATCTTTGCCCACCTAACATCTCAGTTCATTTCAAATTGATGTATTCTGTTTTTTCAGGCACCATGTCATTCATTATGAAGGGCAGGGTGGACCAGTGCTGCCCACAAGTAAACCTAGGCCGGAAGTTTTGGCACTCTTTGGTAGGGCTATGGAAAGCTTCCGACCAGATGTACAGCATCTTCTCTGTCACTTGAAAACAGACATAAATTCTTCGATATATGCCGCTACTCATCCAAAGCTTAACCAGAATCCCATGTCTTAACCTACCTTCAAAACAATCTCTTCACCAATGACAAACAGAGGCATCTTCCCCTCTGTATTTCTACGTAGACAGCCCTGAATGAGTTTCTTCCTGTGGATTTACAGTATATTTATCTCACTAGATTGACAGACACAGATCAATTGCTGCTGAAAATGATACCATTTTTCTCTCCATTATGTTGTACATAGCACGAACACACTAAGGTTTAGATCAGCTCTTCGGCTCAATCAGTTCGGCATTATAGCTATTTAGATGCTCAGAAAAACGTTACAGAGATCTGGTTTATTGTAACTTGTAATTAGAATTGAGCCTCCAGCTTTTGCTGTTACTTCAGCTGTTCTTAGCAGTTTGTCTTTATGAACTTTTGGGTGGTTTTTTAGTTCTTCCTCCTGTTGCTTTTTAGCAGGCCATCATGACTGACTTTGCATCATATTCGAACAATATTAGGAAATAAACCAAATGATTGCTGCTTATTTGGGTTTGCTGCTCCAAATATAGGCCTCATGTATGAGACAGTCTTTACTCATCACAATTTTTTACACTGCTCTCATATAAGAGATGCTTTCCAAGGAACGTCGAAGATATGTACTGTGTATGATCTGAAATATCGAAAGCTTATAATTTATTTGTCATTTAAAGGTCAATGTTGTCTCTGAATAGAAGTTGTGTATGGCATGGCAACCATGTTATATGATAGATTACTTGCTAACATATCAAGAAGTATGATCCAGGCGGGAAAAAAAGGAGTTGCATTCGCATGTTTAAACCAAAAAATTGAAATTGTTTATATTATATTGTAGACTACAAGCATTAGATAGCAAATATATTCTCAAATCAATTGCAATGAAAAACATTGTTTCCAAGTGTTATGAGGCACAATGAACTCTCATCCACACCAAGGAGCTTTTTCAAATTATAATTAGATTATTCTTCACGACACCACCTTTTTTAACCAATAAGTACCAAAATTTTCGAATTTATGTCCCACCATTATAATATAATAAGTTAATATTCTATCCATTCTAGTAAACTTTCATATACTTATACAAGATACGAAAATTTGCTAGCAGGATCAGTTGCAAGGTTATTCGTAGCCAGGAAGAACATGTTCCACTTGTGGGATTCACGTTCCACCCTTTTCCACTTTATATATATATATATATGTTGGGGGGGAGGGCATGGAGCAACTTCGACCTAAAGGTCGATCCTCCTTGCATTCCACTTTTCATAATTTGTTGTTATTTTTTTGGCTTTTGTTTTATTGTCTTTTTTCCTAGAGAAAAATATTATATGTTGTGAAGTGGGTTTGTGATAAATATTTTATTATTTGGTGATTCAAATTAAAGTTTCACTAGTTGAAGAAAATAATAAAATATAAGTTCTAAAAAATTAAAATTTTTACCTATATGACTTCAATTTCAAAAAATAGTAGTATGAGTAGGTACACCCTAAAAAAAGGATTGCCTAATTATATTATCTCTTTTCTTACCCACGAAACTTTGTGATTTGCATGATTCCTAGAAGCTAAAGCACAAAAACTTAATCCCAAAGCAAAAAATAGTAATAAAAATCATTTTTCTTTTCTTTTTTCTTTTTTCTTTTTTCTTTTTTCTTTTTTTTAAAAGGAAGCGTATACTTTGCTTTGTCGCGTGGGAGCAAACTACCAAAGTACGTGTCGCCGTCTAACTCTTAACACAAGACCCTCTCTCTCCCTCTCCCTCTCCCTCTCTTCCAGTTCGATTTAGATTTTCCCCTTCTCTCATCACCATCTTCTTCATCTGCAACCTCAGATCTAGGGTTTCCTTTTCTTTCAAGCTCCTCATCAATGGCGTTAGAGTGGGTCGTCCTGGGCTACGCAGCAGCAGCAGAGGCAATCATGGTGATGCTCTTGACAATCCCCGGCCTCGACGGCCTTCGCAAGGGTTTGATCGTCGTAACTCGTAACCTCCTCAAGCCTTTTCTCTCCGTGGTTCCCTTCTGCTTGTTCCTTCTCATGGATATCTACTGGAAGTACGAGACTCGGCCGAGTTGCGAGGCCGACTCGTGTACCCCATCCGAACACCTTCGTCATCAGAAATCGATTATGAAGAGTCAGAGGAATTTGCTGTTGATTGCTGCTGCTCTTGTGTTCTACTGGGTGTTGTATTCGGTTACTGCGTTGGTTGTCAAGATCGATCAGTTGAACCAGCGGATTGAGAGGTTGAAGAAGAGTTCTGATTAGGGTTTGGCCCGCCTGATTGTGGGATTCCGAGTGAGATAAGTCGAATTTTGTTGTTATTTAAGTTTGGTGTTTTTGTTTCATGCAATGTTGACTGGAATCGTGGGCAATTGCTTGAGAAATCGATACTTTTGTTTATTAGATGTTGGGTTTTGTTCCATGATTTTCTAATTGTGATCCTGTTTATGGTTGCAACTTAGTCCAAATTGTGCTTTTGATTTCGGTGTTTGCTTCACGAGCATGAATCATGATGGATACTGGTATTTATTTTTTAGCGTAATCTTGTTGGATGGTTTTTCTTCTCAGCGGTTTTCTGTCTGTAATTAATGTAGTAGTGAATAGTGATTATCTTGTATGATTGGTTTGTTTTTACTGATGGTAGTTGTATCATTAAAGTGGGTACTCTTAAACTCTTCAAAGTTGGTGAAATGCTTTGCAATCTGCCAAAAAGAACCTAGAGATTGAGCCTTTCATCTTCAAACAGTTAAGATTCATGGCTTCCCTTCCTGCAGTGCTGTGATTTTGTAAATTTGGCATGTTGCCAATTTGTCTTTAAGATCCCTACCTGTGGAAAAAGTTACTCGTCCTAATATACATTACCATTTGTCTCGTCCCTAGACGACCATTTGTCTCTTCCCTTGATGGCTGCAAATTTAATTTCCCACTTGGTTTTAGGAAGGGCTCAAGTCCGATAGTTTGATCCGCTGAATTTCTGCAGCGTGTTGTCATTACCTATAGATACAAGGAACTTATGAGGTAGATGATAAAGTGGGTTTTCTGGTTGTGTGATTGATGGAAGACTCCAGAGCAAGCAACTTGCTCACGTACACCCGCCCTCAAATCCTGCCTGCAACTAAATTTTCCCTGAAATAGCTGACTGCAGTGGAAACACAATGTTTGTGTGTGTGGGTCTCTCTCTCGTTGTTTTTTTTTTTTTTTTGGGGTTGTTTTGGGGGGTGGGGTGTTGGTATTGCTGGGAGCGAGGTATTTTGGAGCTTCATGTTCATTGGATGGTCGTTTAGATGTGCATTGAGCATAAGATATACGAAACAAGATTGAGATGGTTTGGGGATCCTAGGAGATGATGGTAGGATGCTCGAAAGAGGTAGGAAGATTAGATCAAGGAGAAGTATAAATATGAAAAGAGTTCTAGAGAGTTAATCACACACGATTTGGCCATCTTGGTCTGCCCAAGCACATGGGATTCTAGTGAGATCTATGGTTTGTTGGATTGGTCCTACATAAGGGGTCAGCCCCCTTGGTATGATATAGTTACATGTTGGATTTCCTAGTGCTTATATTGTTTTCATAAGTGCCCTAATTCCCCTCTCTTTTTGCATGTATTTGCATTCGGCTTCCAATTATACTTTCTTTCAATTAATCTTAGCTTCTGATTATTATTCCAGAACTCATTTTTGAAGAATGAATTGCTTTGGTATGTTTGGCTTCAACAGTCTCTCTATTTTCCAGTGGTAACGCAGCTAACGTCTGAATTGTGCATGTTGATGTTGCTTGTTCATCTGATCAATTGTTGATCTGCTGCTGGAGTTTACAAATACTACGCAGACTGATTTCCATTGTAAATCAGTATTGGTTGCTTTCCTTGATTTTAATGTAAGATAGGCAGGTCCAGTGTACTCAACCATTTGAATTGAGCTAGGGACTGCATTATTTTCTGTCTTCTGATGTACCAGGAACTCATCTGATGGCAACGTAAGCTATGTTGGGCAAATGATGCCCAATATCTGCAGTCTTACTGAAACATGGTCTCATTTATGCCGCCAGTAAAATCTAGTTGTTCTTGTGGCATTGCCTCAGACTATGTATTTTGTCTAAAATCTGCATAGTTGAAAAAAGTAAGTTTGAACTATTTTTTTCAGTTTGAATTGTAGTGGGCTAAAGTAGAATCTCTCTCTAAACATTATCTGCTCCGTTTATATGAAGTAATAGGTAGTTTTTATGATTTTTAAATATAGGCTCTAATATAGCCAATCTCTTTATAATTTTGTAATTTATGGGTAAGACTGCTATATCAAACCCCTTACAATCCTGTGCGGTGGCGGGGTTTTTGGGCTATTGGATTTGGATTTGGATTTGGATTTGTGATTGAGCAGTGTGTGTGTTTTGTGAACAAATATAAGGTGCTCGGTTGAGGAGTTGAGGAACCATTGTGTGAAAGGGTGTGAATTCACCTTAAAAAAAGGTTGAAATATTTGATAATTTCACACATTGATTGGAGATAGCTGGATCCAAATATTGACAGGAAGAAGGGTCGTGATGAGCTTGCTGTACTGCATGAAGGAGATGACTCCTCGATAGGCTTCATATGTTGTGAAGATGCCTAGTGTAATCTGATGTCCCTTTGAGTAATCGGAATCTGATTCGTTTATATGAGAGGTGAGATTCTTCCTGGGAAACCACCCCTTCAGACTTATGTGCTGCCTTTTGCCAAAGCGAAACCCATTCGAGGAGATGTTTTCTTCATTGTATAGGGAGCCGGTCTTTCGTTAGGGAGGAAGGAAAAAAGAGAAACAAACAAGAAGGGGGGTGTGCTCTGCACAAATAAATTCCGGCATTGTATGTCCGGGTGTATTTACTTTTAAAATTCCTGCATTTTATATTCGGGTGTATTTATTTTTATAAGTTACGTATGCATGTATCATGTATGGATTAAATTTTCATATTTGACAAATGCATATCAGCATATGGATGGAATTTATCGCGTGTTTAATGTATGGATTAAATTTTCATATTCGACAAATGCATATGGACGAAATTTATCGCCCGACTGTTGACGGCGGATTTCTCAGGGGATGGTATCAATTTGCAATTTAAAAATTCTGGAGTTGCGGAACTTAAAGTATCATGGTCATATTCAGCCTCTTTTTTGAGTTTATTTTGTTGTGTAGAAGGAAAAACAGAAAAGAGATACAAAACTTTATGCAAGCGACTGTGCATTACGATTTACAAGCATGATGGATTATAGCGAAAGGGCAACCTGGTCCTCACAAGATCAAGTGTGGTGGGGACTGGTTTTCAATCAAAAACCGAGCTTCACGGCAAGACAGCTGTTATTTATGACTTCATGAGCAAAAATGGTGGATATTTCTCTTCAGAAATATCCAAAATTACGCCTGTGTTCCAAGCATCAAAAACCAAAATTTTGGACCATGAGGGCAGTTAATGTCCTCACCAAACAAAGGAATAAGGGGAGGTACAAA
Organism: Carnegiea gigantea; assembly: GCA_029747015.1. Classification (NCBI taxonomy): domain Eukaryota; kingdom Viridiplantae; phylum Streptophyta; class Magnoliopsida; order Caryophyllales; family Cactaceae; genus Carnegiea; species Carnegiea gigantea. The sequence goes on along the minus strand of JAKOGI010000036.1, from coordinate 1,464,490 downwards.
TAAATTGAATCTCTCTTATTTATGCTCATCAGTCATCGCATTGCTTGTATCTTAAAATTAATTGTTAGAGTGGTCCAAGGATGAAAGCTAAATTATATTGTGAAGAGTTCATTAAGATCTGCTTTCTTTCAACTTACCATAAGTAACTTATTGTATGTAGGATATATGTTTAAGTGCTGATCAGTGTTGAATACTGATGATAAGTACTTATAGTTAGTTAAAAAGAACATATTCTGAGATTGAGTTCCAAGGATGTTTTTACTTCTGCCATGATAGAAGAGCAAGTCTTGTGGAGGATATGGCTATTGTTTCAAGCATTTGTAATTTTGTATTGATTAATCTAAGAGTAAGTGAGATAATTGTACTATTGGATGGTATTCTACTCGTAAAATACTCAAATGGATACTTTTCTGCTGGAATTATGTAGATTGGATAGATCTAATTGATTGATTCGATTTTGACCATGTGGAGAGCTCATCGCTCTTAATTTGCAGGTGCATACTTTTTTTTTTTTTGGGGGGGGGGGGGGGAAGACTAAGAACAATTAATAAAAGATCAAGAACCTATTTGTTATAATACTTCTCAACTAGCAATGACATGTTAACTTTTCTCAACTGGCAATGACATGTTAACTTTTACCATGTTGACTATTAAGTTTGGTATATTCCTTTGAATGTTGTTATCTATATCAATCGGAACATTCATTCACATATAAGTACAAACACAAATATATGTACATGCACAAACACTCAAGGAATACCTAAAATTGATATAATGAGCACCACAACTTGTAAATAAAGGCTTATTTTACCCGCTTTACATGCTTCATACTAGGTAATTCGATGACATATAGGACCTATTTTTTGTAAGCATATTGGCTGGGTAGAAAGCCCGTTGAAGTAGATTAGAATAGATTTGAGCAGACTTGACTAGCAGAAAGTAAATTTGAGCAAGTTGGAGTAGATTTGATTAATAATTATTAGTTCGAAGCAATTTGAAATCAGGTTTGAGAGTTGGCTAGAGTATGGTTGACTAACAGTTAACATATTTGAGTAGATTAGAACAGATTGAAGCAGGTTTGACTAGCAGCTAGCAGGTTTGAGCAGATTTGAGATATTGGAGCAGGTTCGAGCGTAGGTTCAATATGCTCTTAATGAGCACGAACATAGTCTTTTGATATGCATAAGCTATACCCCTCTCTTTGTATCGTCATGTTTGGTATAAAATAAAGAGAGTCGGCTACCACTATTTCAAGAAGGCCTTCTTGCATGATGTTTATATGATGGACGTCTATCATTATTTGAAAATGTGTTTTACGATTTATATTGATCCTTCTTCTGTTGTTTACCTTTTGGTTTAAAAAACCTACACAATATAAGATTACAATATGAAGTTCATAAAAATTTGTAGAAATATAAGAAACATATTAAAACCTGTGGAGATATATCTGTACATTTTGCAACTTAAAACATGTAGAAAAATTAAAATTTAATTTAAAAATTAAAAGAACAAAATTTGTAGAAATATATAGAAATTAATAAAATATTTGAAAGAACTAAAAATCTATACAAATCTATAAAAATACATGAAAATTACAAAAACAAAAATGAAAAATGTCTTATTGAAAACAAAGAGAACTGTCCACTATTTTCTTTCACACGTGAAAAAGCCTCCCGGGGGGGGGGGGGGGGGGGGGGGGGGAGGGGAGGAACCTAATAACATCTTATGTCCACATTCTGACCGAAAGCTTACAAAAGATTGACCTCTGCTCTTCCCACAGCTGCAAAAACATACACAAGCAGTGAAACAACTCACCTCGAAATTCAAACCCTCCTCACTCTCTTTCTTCACTGTTCTTTCCCCTCCAGAGAGCTCCCTTTCTTTTTGTTGTGCCTCTTTGCCCTTTTTTCCCCTCTCCTTTACTTTCCCAGATCAGATTCCAACTGGTTTTGTTTGTAAATGGTTTAAAGGTTTAAGCTTGAAAAGAAAATGAAGTGCCCAACATCAATGGCTTCACTTGCTTTTCTACTACTTCTTGCTCTGTCTGCTGTGTGCGCTGAAGAAAGTAAGTAACAATCGTTCTTTCTATAACCCATTTCAACAAATGTGTCTATTTTTCTGGGTTTTGTTCATTTTGGTGTTCTTTAGCTTGTATCATTCTGATTTTTGAATTTTCTCTCTACTCATTCGTTCCTTACTCTGTGTTAATTGTTATGCTATAGAATTCTACTGCTTCTCTGTGTTTTTGGATTTAATGGCAGTGTAGAGTAGCTCGAAACTTTACTAACCAAGAAGGGTTTCTGTTTAAAGCGTGTACAAGGGCCTTTTTTTGGGGGGGAGGGGGGTGTGAACTAAATGTAAATGTTGGTGAGATTTGAACCCAGATAAATGTTGGTGGGTGTGAACAATTTTAAGGGATTTTACTGTATAAGAGCCCTTGGGCTTTCTCATTGTGGGTTATGGTGGATTCAATTGTATGTGGCTTGGCCATCTACCCTTGAGTATGGTAAAATCTACCACCTTGGTAGGGTTTCTTTTGCTTTAATTTTTTTTGGGGCCCAGAAATTTGCGTAATTTGATTAATTAGAGATCATAAAGCATGGGACTCTTATCTTTTTCCCACTTTTTTCTCCCTAAATTTTTTGGAAATGTGCAACTTGGTCCTCAACCCTTAACTCTTTTGCGCTCCAGCTCATATGGTTCTTAACAGGACACCATTGGTATCTGGAGATTATCATAATTTTGGGGCCTTCATACGGAATGTAGCAGAGTATCCAACAAAACTGTAGAGTAAACTAAGAAAATGCCAAAGGTGTTCTAGTGATTTCACATTGAGCAACATGACATGCTCTCTAATAGTCTCCTGTTCCATCACTTAATTACTTTTTGTTGGTTTTTTAAAAATGTATTTTCTGTGAGACAGGCTTTAGAAATCAAATCCAAATGGGAGTTAAGAACCATAAACTTGGCTATTGAAGTTGGTGGATTCGACATTGAGATTAGAAGGTTTTTGTTTTTGATTTGTTGTTAATTTGACATGCTTGCCACATGTAAAACTGACTCATGAAGATTGGGCTTAGGAGGAAAAATGGGTGAAACCAGTTGATTATAGAATGATAGAATCTCCTAGATGATTTTATATGGGGTGCTAGAACTGGAAGTGCGGTAAGGAAGAAAGAAAGGTACGAGGTGCAGTGTAGATATGGTAATATGGAAGGAATTCAGTTTGAAGAGTGGGCCATTGACAGGTGATATATTGCGCACAATATACAAGAACAGGCTGGAAATGGGGTGAGAGAAGCACCCTATTTTGGTGCAATAAGGCTTGCCTTGTCCTTTTGGAGGTAAACTAAGGGCGATAAGTGCTTTAAGCTACTTTCTCTTCTCGACCCTTGCTTGCGTGAGGGTTCTTATCCGTTTTTATTATCCTGACTTCTCCGCTGACATAGTTAACCTCAGCTCCATTGTAGCCTGCACCTTGACTGTCCATATTCATTCATAATTATAGTAACATTGGCTTGGTGGTACTGTTTGGAGGGTTTTTTTTGACATATGTCAGGTCTCAGTGTTTGTGGCAGTCTTTCTAATGACTCCCTCGTACAATTGGGGATGTAGTTGAGCAAGTGAAGTTAACTTCTTTTTTGTGTGGTACTTATTTTGGAAGGAATTGTGAGGTCTGTGCCAGGTGGTGTTTTCCTGTGTATATTGGCGTCAATTTCATTTTAGCACTCGATGTGGTAGCATCTAACCAGAGGACTACTGATCTGAATTATTTCCGACTATAATCAATGATCTAATGAAACTATTCTGTTCATTGGAAAGTTTGATCTTATATAAGGTTCATTCAGGTTGATTTAGCGGTGTTGGTGTCATTTTTGTTTATTTTAGTGAAGGAGCTAAGGGTAGGTGCAAGTTGGTTCATAAATTAGGATACGTGGATATTTTTAAAAAGGAAATGTGCTGACTTCTGATAATTATCCTATTCAATCCCCAGATTTGAGCAATAACTTACTATAATGCAGTTGTTGTTAATCTATAAGCAAGTTGCAGAATAAGTGGTTAGACCTTGCAAAATTGATATGTATCCAATTACTGTGTATGGACACCCGGAATAGGGCAATTTGACTTTGTTAATTTGTTTGTGGCTCGAACTTCACTTAGTTCATTATCATCAAAGAGCTTGTTAACATGCCATTCCAGTGCTGCCTCGAGGCTTGTCCCATTATGGCTCTTGGAAATAAAGACATGAGTGATTAACAAATATTTGTTAATCATTAATGAAAGAATTACAAATCAAGCGAATTTCATCTATATGCTGCCTTGTTTAATTCATCCTCTAATGTAGACTGGATTTTGAATTAGTTCAGTTTAAGCAATGTGTTAAGTAACTTATGGATAGTTCATTAAGCTTGTCTTGGACGCAAGCTTGTATTAGCTAGAATTTGAGATAAACTTTGCTTATTTGTATGAGGTTAAGCAGAAAAAATGTGTCACTTAGTTATGCTTGGCATTTGGACATCTGTATAATTGTCTTTCTATTTCTCAGGAGTTCCAAATAGAAGAACACATAATGAAATTGTTGCTGACAACAATCAAGTTATGAGCCTGTGTATCATAGTTACAAAAACCCCAATCCGTATGAGGTTATGTAGAAAAATGTGTCACTTGGCTCTGCTTCGTTTGTCGACATCCGTGTAATTCTCTCTGTTTCTTCTGGAGATCCAAACAAAAGAATAAATAATGAAACAGTTTCTGACAACAATTGAGTTACAAGCCTATTGGACTTTAGTTGCAAGAAACAGACCTCTTAGTACTAGTGCACCTTAAAATTCAGTGAACTTTAAAAGAAACTGCTATTAGTGAATCGGAGGACATGTGAAACCCATTTGTTCTTCCTATTTTGCTTATGCGCGAGGGCCATACAACAATTTAAATGGTGCAACAAATGCAGCTGAGTTTGAGTGTACTTGTGGAAGGGTCTACACTAGCCCAGAAGTTTGGAGGATCTATTGGGTTCTTGGTCTAGTAACTTATCTGTTTAGTTCATTTTCTTTCAAGTTTCAAGCCACATCTCTTTCTATACTTGGCCCATATTTATTTGTAACATGTGTGTTTCTAGTGTCTTTTTTCTTTAGTCTTTGCTTATTGAAATTGTCGAGTGCATGCCCTCTAATTTGTAAAGGAATGTCAATAATTACTTTGTGATGTCTTAAACTATCCCTTTTCTCCTTTAGCCCTCATTCTTTCGTCTTTGTTTTCTCATTTACCGTCAAATATAATAGGAGTATCGACAAGTTTATAGTTGTCCCTGCTGAATTCTCTAGGAACTCTGAATCTTTTGTCAGGATAATATTTAAACCATAAAATACTTGTTCCTGATGACTATCCTTGCTTGAGAGCTATCTGTGAACAACAGCTTTACGTGCTCTAAACTTAACATATTCCGTTCCATTAATGTTGGAAGGTGGATAAGTCCTATCTAATGTCATTGTCTGACTTGAGAGTTGGACCTTTAAAAAAATGCCTCGATGTGAGACTAATTGCTCAACCCTTTGAAGAAGGGGGAGAAAGAGTTGCTCATTTGAGATTTTCCTTTGATATGACTTGAATATGTACTATCTTTCTCCACTAATGTCCGCTGATGATGCACCACACTCTTAGCTAATTGCTTTTGGTGTTTTTATTTTGTTGAAGCTTTTATGGTGTATCGGTCTTTGTGACCTGCTACGTGAGCTTCCTTTGAATAACTTTCTAACCATGCTGCATATGGTTCTTTCCTTATGCAGAGGCCTTTATTGGTGTGAACATAGGAACTGAGGTCTCTGATATGCCCAGTCCAACTGAGGTGGTAGCCCTTCTTAAATCACAAAATATCCGACATGTACGCCTCTTTGATGCTGACCGGGCTATGCTTCTTGCACTTGCAAAGACGGGCATCGAAGTCATTGTCTCTGTTCCCAATGAGCAGCTTCTTGGAATTGGGCAGTCAAATGCGACTGCAGCTAACTGGGTTACTCGGAATATTGTTTCCCATGTACCTGCCACCAACATCACAGCCATAGCTGTGGGGTCTGAAGTTCTTAGTGCCCTTCCTAATGCCGCCCCCATCCTAGTCAGTGCAATGAAATACATTCACTCAGCCCTTGTTGCTGCAAATCTTGACTCTCATATTAAAGTTTCTACCCCACATGCTTCATCAGTTATGCTTGACTCTTTCCCACCTTCTCAAGCTTTCTTTAACCGAACATGGGATCCAGTCATGATCCCCTTGCTCAAATTCCTGCAGTCCACGGGTTCATACCTCATGCTTAATGTGTACCCCTACTATGATTACATGCAATCAAATCGTTTCATCCCCCTTGACTATGCCCTTTTCCGTCCTCTCCCTCCGAACAAGGAAGCTGTGGATGCCAATACCCTTTTGCACTACACCAATGTTTTTGACGCTGTTGTTGATGCTGCTTATTTTGCCATGTCCTACCTGAATGTCACAAATGTTCCTGTTGTTGTGACCGAGTCAGGTTGGCCTTCCAAAGGCGACGCAAATGAGCCAGATGCCACTATTGAGAATGCCGACACATATAACAGCAATCTTATTCGCCATGTACTCAACAACACTGGGACCCCCAAACATCCGGGGATTCCAGTTAGTACTTACATTTATGAATTGTACAACGAGTATTTAAGACCGGGGTCAGTCTCAGAGAAAAACTGGGGGCTTTTCAATTCTAATGGAGTGCCAGTTTATACACTGCACTTGACAGGTTCTGGGACTGTATTAGCAAATGACACCACAAACCAAACATATTGTGTTGCAAAAGGGGGTGCGGATCTAAAAATGCTTCAGGCAGCATTAGATTGGGCTTGTGGGCCTGGTAAGGTGGACTGTTCTCCTTTACTGCAGGGCCAATCTTGTTATGAACCAGACAATGTGGTTGCTCATGCAAACTATGCTTTTGACGCGTATTATCATCAAATGGGCATGGCAGCTGGTACTTGTTACTTCAATGGAGTGGCTACCATTACTACCACCGACCCAAGTAAGCATCATGAAACTTATTGGTAGTTGATGCTTAAGCTTCAAAGATTAGGGTTGAATTGTTGCCTGAGTTATCATGAGCCATCCGTACTTGGATTAGCCATACTTATTTGTGCTCATGAGCCTTCGTATCTCCAAAGTTGTTGTAGTTTGTAGGCCTTTTTGGCGAGTATTTTATCTCTTAGAAAGGAGAAAGTTGCTCAACCAATCAAAACTTTAAGATGCAGTTGGAAGGGCCGTAACTTTGCGTGCACTTTCTGAAGAGCAAAAAACCAATCTTTGCAGTTTTTCAGCTTGGATTATAATGGACTAAAAGCAAAATCCCTTTTTTCAACTGTCCTGACTTTCTTTATGCGGAGTAATAAATGGTTTTTAATCGAAGGTATAAGGGACCCGGCGTTTTTGCTGTTTAGGTATAAAGCGATTACATTTGACCTTTCCCCATACCTGGCTAGCTCTTGGGGCCGAGGTGGTAATCCAGGGGTTTGAATTTCTTTGAACCATGATGTCGTTTTTTTTTTTTTTTTTTTTGTGGAAATCATTTGTATGGTAGAATGATAGTCCCACTTGACCTCCTCTCTTTTTTCCCAACTGGTTAATTCTATAGAATGATAGTTTGCTATTCTCTAATTTACATACACTATTTTTGGTCTTTGTCCTTAGAGCCAGAGTCGTGACTGAGATTGTAGCTCTAGTTCATGTTCTGGTCAATGACTGAAGCACTTTCATTTCTGCAGGTCATGGTTCATGTACATTTCCAGGAAGGTATGAATTCACTTTTTTAAGCACTTGTTTGGTATCCTGAACTTCTGTTTGGTTATCACACAGTCAATCCTCGGACATCATTTCTGCTCATGTCGTTAGCCTTCCCAAGCTTCAGTGCCAATGCCTTTCGGAAAACATGGACATTGCCCTGATATGTCATTCTTGTCCCCCCCCCCCTTTCTCTTGGTCTGCAGTGGTGGAAGAAACGGTACTTTTGTGAACACCACATCCCTTGCTCCATCCGAAAATTCAACAAGCTTTGCTAGTCCACGATACAGCTATCGTAGTAATTCTCTTGGGGTGAATTCTGTCTCTGTATTCAGTGGTCTTCTTCTTTGGTGTGCATTTTCGTTGTGATCCGAAGCAAGTTCTCATTGTGCATTGCTAGCTCGTTGCTCGGTTGCTCCAAAAGATCCATCAAATGGTTCGGTTCAACTCCGTTCAGAAAGCTACAGCAGACCCAATTTTGTTTGTGGTGGAGTTAAGGGTCTGGGATTGCAAGCTTCTGGATAGCAAATAGCCAGTAGGGCAGTCGGTAGGTCTAACTAGAGTGGATGATCAATTGAATTTAAATGTATCATATGGAAGAATTATTTTGATTTGCCGTGGATTACAATTGTGTCGAAAATCCAGCTGAATTATTCATTTATCAAATTGTGTCTACAATTGTCTCATCTTTCTTAGTCACCCTCTTTTCTAGAATTGTGAAAAAGTTGCTTTCATTTGAAACAAGATATTCTAGTTTTGATTGGAACTTGACGTGGGTGGTCCAAACAGTCATTTGAAATTTTACTGATGTGTATGTGCATGCAAAAACATGTACAACATAACATCAAATTTGAAATCCCTTTGCGGGAGTTCATTTTGGACTTGAATTTTTCACAAACTTGTTCCTGCACAATTTGCAGATTATCTATTTGTTAGGTCTACTTTTCTGCCACTTATCAGTGTGAATCACATGTATTTGAACACATGTATTTGAATGATCCATGCTGACAATATTGAGACACAAATCCAGATGATCCACTCATCAACTTGTTTCCTCATCGGCATGTCTAGGGCAAAATGGCCTAGTACAGTGATTACATTTCAGAAGCGAAAGCCAACAATCGAGACATAGGTAGTCCAGGCAGATTGTCTTCTCTAGTTCATCGTCTGCGTCAGTAATGCACCTGCCACAACCTGCACACCTCGAAAAGCAGTGGAGGCAACCTCGACATCTGTCTCCACAACTCTTCCTACCACAGTCGAAAACCAACCTAACCATCTGGCATTTGGGACACATTTCGACATCAATAGGACGGGTGTCCTTGTCTAGGCTTCGGAAGGAGTAGTTGTCATACTTGTGGTAGAACCTCGGTTCCCGGTCTTGGCCCTTGGGGAGGTTGGACTCAAGTGCTTGAAGGTGTTGGTTGAGGTTGTATATGCCGTTGATCTTTACGCTAGTCAAGCAGTTGGATCCTTCAGTTAAGGTTGTTACTGCCCTTATTACTCCTTCAGGGGTTAGGCTAGTGCAGCGCGGTACATACAGCTGTGGAAAATTATACAAGGTTTAGGTGTTGAACATCTATATAGGCAGACACCAGCACATTCACGAGAAAAGTAGTGCAAGAGCCAAGAGAGCAGTGTTTATCCTTTTATCACAGAGAAGGGAAAGAATCTTAAATCACTTTCAGGAGTAACACCCAAACATACATCATTATAATTAGTCCTCTGTTATTCGTAATACATGATGAGGGTATGGACATGAATTATGTTTGATATAGATTTATTGCTTGTATACTACCCATTTAGATTCAATTTTGTTACGTCACATTTCTAACCTGTTTTTATTCAAATTTAGAATTGTTATATTGCAAAAATGTATTTTTCGGTACTAGTATGTGTTCTCTAGTTTTATAGTGTTAGAGATGGGACCGTTAGTTCCAAAAACTACCAAATATAACCTATAGAAACCGACGAGTTTGACTTGACTCTTGAGTTTTCTCAAATCCAATGGAATTAAATCTTTATGGATAAAAGATAATTCATATAATTCAAATTGATCTAAGTTAAGATATAGGTTTTATTATGCTTGTCCCAAATATGTCGAAATTGCCAGCTTGGCGTGCAAGCTAAGGCAGGAAACCACAACCAACTATATGTTATCTATTCCAAGCCGTTCAAAAAGCTTGGTGCAATTCATTTCCTGGGGCTAAAATAAGATGAAGTTCAAGCTGAATCATGCAGTGAATTACCTTGGAAATGTGAGGATTCTCATTGACCACTCTCATGAGCCCGCCGTCCGTAATCCTAACACAGCTGAGCAAAGCCAGATTTTGCAGCCTCCCATTGGCCTTGGACGCAATCTTGATCAAGCTTTCATCGGTAAGACAAAGACTCAACCGCCTTTCGACGATGATGTCAAGCCATATTAGGACATCGTTGGTGATTGCATCTCTGAAAGGCTTGCACGCTTGGTTCATTGATAAGAGCTCATATAATGGAAGGTAGGCTAAAACAAGGGACAGTGCTTGGTGAGGTGGTCATGAGGGTTCCATTTTTTCTAGCTTTTGTTGTGTAGAAATAGCGCAAAGAAAAGAACAAAGGTTGCCAATTTGATATGATATGGGTTCCAGTCTATACCTCTGCACTGCTAGTAAGTCACAAGGAATTTACTAGTTGAGGCAGTTGGCACCCACTTTTAAATTTTTGATAGACGGAAATGGATTTTAGTTGAGAGTCTAGGAAGACGTCGTGTAGAAATGGTGAAACCAAAGATACTAAGGTGGTCGATCGGATATTATATGGATTCCAATCCATACCTCAAATCTAGTAGTGAAGTTACAAGAGCTTTTTTTTAGTTAAGCCAACTGATATCTATTTTTATGATCTTTGCTAGACAAAAATGGATTTTAACAAAGATGCTGGGAAGAGGTTGGGTATTCAGGTCATTTTGAGATGGGGCTTACGTTTTTTTTTGGGGGTGTGGTGTTCAGAAGTACTAAGATATTTATGGGAGTTGGAGCCTGCAAGGTTGAGTGGCCAGGTTCAGGGTATTTCAATCTGGACATTTTGCTTACACTAGAAGTATCTTAGATGTGAATCAAATGAAAATTGGGGTCTAACAAAGTTACACACACGTGAAATGATAGAGACATCAAAACCTTTTTTGTCTATCGCCCTGGAAAGTTTGATTTCTTATTCATCAAATCATCTCAACATAATAATATAAAGTCTCAAGTACAGAGCATGGTAGACCAAGCACAGTGTTTCGACAAAAGTACTGTAGTTTTAGTAAATAAATTCACCACATGCTTTCTTCAATTCCTTGTTGCTCTCATTTGATGTTGTCTAGCACGCATCTTCGACCTATGCAACGGCTGATGCTCTAGCTGGCAAACCAATCTTGATAGCCAAAGAGGTTCTCGAGCTGATGGCATGAAGTACCCTGAGATTACGCCAACCACCCATCCAGACGCACACCCCATGAGAATGACTTCCCATAAATGTAAATCTGAGGACCCTTCAGTATCAGGTGGAGTGACTAGTGTTGGCCGAAGTTGTTGAGGTGTGTCTTCATTTGTGCACTTTTTTGATAGTGGAGGTCCACACAGTCCAGGGTTTTCAAGATATGAGTCACTGTTGAAGGTACTTAGCTGAGTACTCTGTGGGATAAAGCCAACAAGTTGGTTTTGGGAGACATTGAAGACCTCAAGGGATGTCAACTTTGCTATTTCTTGAGGAATTTGCCCGCTGAGATTGTTGCATGAAAGGTCCAACGATTCAAGGACCTTTATGTTACCTATTGTTGGTGGGATTTGGTTGGCAAATTTATTGTGCGAAAGGTTGAGCCAACGCAAGGCTTCCAAGTCCCCAATTAAAGCTGGGATATCTCCTTCAAACATGTTGCTTGAAACATCAATAGTTGTCATGGTGTTCAATGTTCTTTCTATAGGAAGATCGACACCTTTCACCGTAAGTTGGATTGAGTAGTACTCAACATAAACTAGCCTCTTACTACCCAAGTATTGTTGAGATTTCATTTCACTTTTGCTCACATATCTCATAGCTTGGATATCCTGGATCAACTTACTCGGTAAGGTTCCATTGAAACGATTCTTGGACAAATCAAGGATTCTCAACTTGCCAAATAGTTGTTGTGAATAAGATCTTCTCATTGTACCATGGAAGTAATTGGAACTTA
>JAKOGI010000036.1:1442500-1447500 GCA_029747015.1 Carnegiea gigantea | reverse complement strand
TAGCAGAAATCTGTTATAGGGATCTCCAACGGCTCCTGTTTTTTAATCTTGATAGCTCAAGCTCTCCACCTTTATCTTCATTAACCGTACAACTCGTCATAATCCACCTCCTCCTATTCTCTGCCTCTCCACAAGTTTCAAGCAAGTGCTTGGCTCCTCCTCTTCTTCTGTGAGTTCTTCTTTATGCAAAAAATTCAGTAATTTTCCTCTGTTTATGCAGATCTGTTTTTAATTTGTGAATAATTTTGTTGGATTTTGCTTTTCATTGTTGGGTTTTTGATTTTGGGCAGCTGAAGCTGATTTTCTTGGTTCTGGGAACTCATTAAGATTATATCATCTAGCTCCTTCAATCATCAAGTAAGTTTACTGCAAGTCTTTGCTTTTTTGTTCTTGCCCAGAAATGAGGGACTTCAACTTGTGAAGGGGGAACTTCACAAATTTTGGGGGATTGTTGTATATGGTGCTCTTGTAAGCTTCAATCATGAAGTAAGCACAGGACTGACGCTCTGTTTTGCGTCAAGCTCCTCGGCTTTCCAGGCTCTCTTTGTTTATTAGAAAGATGTGGATGGTGAGAGGTATAAGATTGTGTATTTTTTCAGTTTTGCCCCTTCTCGTTAAATACAAGTTTGTTGGGATTTAATATATGGCCCCAAGTTGGGGGTGTCAACAAAAATATGCAGTACTACTGAAAAATTAGAAATGTAAAAGAATAATAACCATGTCCTTTTCCGTCATTTTAAAATTATACAGCTACCTCAACAGCTAAATTTACCGAACACTTATGATTAAACAACTAATTAAACAGCTAACCACTAACCACAATAATTAAACCGTTAACAGCTAGTGAAACCGTCGACAGCTACCTTAACCGCTAATCACTACTAAAAAGACTACTTTTACCGAACACACCCTTAGTCTTGAGAGGAATTGTTTGACAATTATTCCCAGTTCTCACCCAAAATGTCACAATATCATATTTTTAATCTTACAGTTTTTTTTTTTAATTTTTTGTTTTAGCATAGGTAAGTAATTCAGTCCAGAGTTTCTATTGTTACATTTACAGTTCAATTGGTGATTGTATATTAAAGGAGGATTGTACCATAAGAATTTCAATCTAGTGTTATAGGGGCTTTTTTTTTTTTTTTTTAATTAAAAGAGCTCTTGCATATTTTTGATATGGGCTTTCTCTAAATCTTGCTCTTGATTACTTTTTCTTATTTTATATTTATGCGAATATAAATTTGTATGGTAATAATAGTAATATCTTATTTGATATTTAATTGACATTTATTTATATATGTATTTTTAAAAACTTCATATTGTCCATGAAAACATATTTGATATTTTTGATTAAAGGAACAACATACAAACATTCTAATTTATACCTGTTGTATATATATAAAATAATATATTATATTCATGGCATTAGTTATGTAATCAAACAAAAAAAAACTTTTCCTAATAAAAAAACACAACTTATGTAATCAAAAGAAGGGAAACAATCAGAGGAGCTAGAGAGGTTGTATACGTGATAGTTACCTGGGAATTCAAGTGGTCTAATAATCAATATCTCATACCTGGGAATTCTGGTATATCTCCGGACAGCTGATTTCTGCTCAAATTTAGAAATACGAGGTTGGGAAGCAGGTTGGGAATTTTGCCTGAGAAATTATTACTGCTTAAGTCAAGGTATTGCAAGTTGCCAATTTGTGGGTGTATGCTACCACTGAACCTGTTCCCCTGAAGAAACAACTCCTGAAGACTCGAGAAGTTTCCAATGGTGGGTGGAAGCGCCCCACTCAGCTCATTGTTTGAGAGATCAATCAGCTCCACCTTGGGAGGCCAAGTAAGCTCTTAGGAATCGATCCACTCAGCATATTTCCACCCATCTGAATTTCTATCAGAGACTGGCAGCTACGCAATGACTCCCGGCAAGTTCCCCGTAAGCTTGTTCTGTGAAAGATCTAGATACTCCAGCTTCCCATTAGTTCCAAGGTTTCGGGGCATGCTCCCACTCAAGTTATTGTCGGCTAGATACAAATCGGTTAAGTTGTTGAGCTGAGAGAAAGATTCCGGGATCTCACCTGACAGTTGGTTCATGGACAAACACAGAAGGTTCAAGCTTGTCAGGTATCCGAGTTCAGATGGTAGGGCCCCAGAAAGAGCGTTCCATTCGAGCACGAGCTCCTCAAGAAACTGAAGCTTCCCAATCTCTGGAGGTATCTCCCCGGAGAAGTTATTGAATCCAAGAGAGAGGCACCGAAGTTGCACCATTTCAGCTACATCCAAGGGGAGAGGGCAGTTAAATTTGTTACCAGAAAGGTCCAGGTATTGGAGGGCCTTAAGGGAGGAGAGAGAAGAGGATAATGATCCATTGAACTCGTTCGTAGAGAGGTCGAGGTGTTGGAGGCCAGAGAGGAGAAAAAGGGAGGATGGGAGTGGGCCGGAGAGATTGTTGTTTGCAACGGAAAGATTCCGGAGGTTTTTGAGGAAGCCAATGTCAGGGGACAGAGTTCCGTTGAGGAAACAGCTGGTGATATCAAGGGAAATAACATGGCGATTGGAGGCGGACTCGGAGAAGCAGATGACACGAGGCCAAGTGCAGTGGTGGGTAGTAGAGTTCCAGGAGGACAGACAATTGTATGGGTCATGAGTAATGGCGGATTTTATGCCTAACAAAGCTTCGTGTTCAGACAGTGATATTCGGCCATTGATGAAATTGAAATGGTGTTGGAGGAAGAGGAATATGAGGATCATCATCAAGAATTGCATTGCATTGTTCATCTTTGGACTCTAGAACCAATAACGGTAATGGTTGGGTAACTGCAAAAATCAAGGGGGCGAAAGAGGGAACCGAAGAGAGCCGAGGGAAGAACAGGGCCACTTATGGAATCACATGTGAACGGGTGATTAGCCCTAAAGTCGATTTGTCATTATGCATAGTTAACTCACTGACTCTGATGCTACTTTGTCAACGTATACAATCATGATGTATCAACACGCATTAATTTCTGTGGACTGTAAAAATCAATGGTTGAAACTCTGGAATTCTATTCATAGGTGAGAAGACTAGCGAACTAAACAATGTAACACTTTTTTACTTGTAAAAGGAAGCAAACTTTGAAGTTATATAGATTGCTTTTCATATTTACTTACCTAAAGTATAGTAGATCGCATATTCGAGGACAATTCCCTTTAGGCCTATAATATTGTCATTTTAAATTTGAGTGTTATGTGATGTTCTTTAATGGAGTTAACATTAGTTGATATCTAGCTAGGGATTGGGTTGTATACTTGTATGCAATTGGTTTCTTATGCGTATCATTAGGAATACGACACAATACAGTTATAAGTTTTACAAATGCGACAATGTGGAGATCATCATGTAAGTTTTTAATTTCTTTCATCAAAAAGAGAATGTACTTTGTGCTTCAAAATTACGATATTGTAATTTTGCATATATCAATCAACAAAGGGTGAAGTTCATTCTTTTGAACCAAAAATAAACGTAAAGTTGATTAATTTTTGTGCGGAGTTGACTCATTGACTAAGTCTTGGCTTTAATGTACTGTGTGAAAGTTGGGAGAATTATTAGAGCATCATGTCTGATGTGCATGTGTGAATGATTCTAATCAAACACAATCGCATTGTTCTTCTTGATTTGGACGCACTACAAAAAAAGTTGCTTCTTTCCACATTTAATTTTGCCAATAACCATACTTATAAGTGTAGAACTAGCAGTTGCCCATACGTAAGTTAAGTGTGGGGAGGTTAAGTGTGTGGAAATGTTCTCCACACTTAATAGAAATGTGGTTAGAGCTATATTTTCTACACTTATAAATGCGGAGTAAGTACTGATTACCCACAATTTATGTGTGGCTATTTTACTCTATGCCCACTCTGGAAGATGCAAGAAATCATAATTTTTCCCACACTTAAAAGTGTTACTAGTGCCATTTTAGTTTTTTAAAAAATAATGCTGGTAATTAATGTAAAACTTATTAAGTTAAAAATAGAACAATTGTATACAATTGTTCTTTTTTTAATTAACAAGTTTTATACTAATTACCAGCGCGCATCATCCTACATAAATGAACAAAATTAACAAACAAACAAATTAAAATAGATCAAACATCAATTAAATAAATTACACATTAGTACCTGAAAAAAAATTAATTGTAGACACAACAACAAAGACTAAGGTAATCAGAACTAAATATTCTTACATTGTTTTAAATCCATCCTGCTAATTTTTTTGTTACATGTAGTTGATTGAACATTTTATTACTCTATATGCAATCTAAAACTATACTTTGAAAACATGCCTAACATCCAAGAATATATATATAAAAAATCTCCGTCTTCATTTTCTTCACGGAGAGATGTTAGCTCCAGAAATGCAACCTGTTAGACAATTGAAATACACAAAAAAAGAATTATTAGAAAAGATAACCAAAGAGATTAACTAAGGCGCAGACTCGACGGAATCAAATTTAAAGATGCCCAACAGAGTTCAACCAACTATAGAACCACAATAGAGTTGAATAGAACCACAATCGAGTTCAACCAATAATAGAATCGTACCAGTACAATAGATATAGTGCTTACCATAACACACTCCATAAAAGCAATCCGAGTGGAATGGTGATAGTCCCCAAGCAACCTCAGACGATTAACCTGGAAAGCAACATTCTTGTGAAGATATGTTTAAACTTTCCAAAAGCATGATCGGAGAAGATATGTTTAAACTCGAGTTTCTCATGGATATATAGTGTTTGATTATCAAGAATCAAACACATAAGGACTCAAATAATCAAGATAAGGTAAAGTAATTTTATCTCATGCTCATGATGTCTAAGATTATCAACCAAATGAAACTCAGTAGAACCAACTAATACATATCAATCCAGTAAACTTGCCTAATCCTGAATGAAACCACAATGAAACCACCATAATGTGTCAGGGAATAAACTAACCTAAATCAGCCCTAAAATAGAAAG
>JAKOGI010000036.1:1437500-1440000 GCA_029747015.1 Carnegiea gigantea | reverse complement strand
GGCATCCATCTTCTTATTACCTAATGAGGTGGTGGATAAAATCACTTAGTTATGCAGAAATTACTTATGGACAGGCTCTGCAGATTTTAAAAAACCCCCCTACATCTCATGGGAGCATACATGCCTGCCTAAAAAATCAGGAGGACTAGGCATCAAACTGTTCTCCGCGTGGAATAAAGCATCCATAGCTAAGTTGATATGGGCTATTGCAGAAAAGAAGGATATACTCTGGGTCAAATGGGTTCATGGCCGATACACACTATCGAGTAAAACTCGGCTACCAATGGTTACTGTATAATCCGACGCCGGCTCCCTGGCAAAGTATAGTCTGGACTAGAGCTTCCCTACCAAGACATAGCTTCATTTCATGGCTTCTGGTGCAGCACAGACTACCCACTAAGCAGCGTTTAAGCAAATTCTGTTCCCCCCGTAACACTACCTGCAGTTTATGCCAAAAAGAAGAAGAATTTGACCTTCACCTCTTCATGCAATGTCCATATGCACAGGAGGTTTGGGTCGCAATCCAAAACTGGTGGCCGCTGGTTATCACCCCCACTGACATAGAAGCCTGCATCAGAACTATGGTGAAACTCAAGGCTACAAAGGCGCAAAAATCCATTACACATGCTATATTCAATGCAGTGATCTACCAAATCTGGACAGTCAGGAACATTGCAATCTTCCGAAGTCAAATCCTTCCACTGACGAATACAGTCCAAACTATCAAGGAGCATATAATACATAGGATACTTTTTCTCAACACGCACTCACAAAAGTACGATCAGTACATAGAGAGCTTGCTCAGATAATTATTGGTTCTTATCCTTCCATTTCCTTTTTGCATTAGATCAGATAGCAAAAACGGTCATCCCGTCACTTATGTACACACATATTCTGCTGTTTTAGTAATGGAAAGCACGCTTTTCTACCATATATATATATATATATATATATATATATATATATATATATATATATATATATATATCACGCACATATATATGTGTGTGTGCGTGTGTATATATATATATATATATATATATATATACACACACACAGGGGAGGGTTCAAGTGAGCACCTACTCTTAGATGAGCACTACAAATTAGGTCAGCACCTCTAATCCTAGCCATTAAATCTACGTCTAACAGCTCAGATAAAATGAGTTTTTAAAGCTGCTAAAAAAAAAGAAAATAAAATTAGCAATTGGGGGGTTTTCCATTGAATCAGCCTCCTTTTGCAATTCAGATCCAACAGCGCGCTCTCTCTCTCTCTCTCTCTCCCCCCTCACCCCGCCGCCTCTCGTCAGCTCTCACGTTCGAACCCCGACACCCATCGCCACTCCTTCTCTTCACCAGTAACAGGCATGATTCCCTCCCACGTTTCGAACCCCAACAGCCACCGGCGCCCCATCTTCGGTGTTCGCTCCATCGCCGAACCACACCAGATGCTCCCGACGCCCAGATGCCCAGATGGCCCCCATCTCCGGTAAAACTATATCTTTTTTTCTAATTGCCAATTGTTTTGGGTTTAAATTGGAGAGGCAACAATGATTTCATTTGCTTGGTGACCTATCTTGTTCAATTTTGGTGTGAAATGAGGACCAGTTTTCTTGGGTAATCTCTACCTAGTTCACTTAATTTTCTTTTGTGTTGAATTAGCAGAATTTAGGTTTTTTACTTTGTTTGCTGAAGAGACAGATTTTGGGTTTTTGGCTTTTTATTCTATATCTCAGATGCAGAGGTCGCCTAATTCATATGGTGAAGTAATTTAAATGAAATGATTAGTTTTTCTAAGCAGAAATTCAACAAGTGAAGCAGTATGAAACCATCTTTTCAATTCAACAAGCCAAAGTCATGACATTAGATGTATGTATGAGGTACACTGAAGAATGGAGTTGTCTAAATAGAAATCATGACTTTGGCTTGTTCTTGATATGAATGGAACAGCTTTCTCTCCCTTTCTCTCATCTCATTTAATTGCTTCAAATTTACTTCTCACTACCATAAAGTTTTCAAGATTGAATTGGGTTTAATTAAATTGAGTTATGATCTTTGCTTTTCTGTGCATTTGATATTGAGCTTGAATTGGGTTTATAATAGACAAATTGGCCTTCACTTTGATTATGAAACCGTAAGATGTGCATTGTCAGAATGTTGACACCACAGGATTTTGGTAATTTTGGTAATGGAGACCCAAAAAAGTGTCGATACTACTTGCGCTCGTATGTTTGATTCTTTGGTGCTGTAGTTTGGCACTTTGACTGAACAAGCTATGAGATGTGTATAGCAAGTGGAGTTCCTCAAAGTCCATGATATCTACCATTCCTTTAGCGTATGCAGCGTTTTAAGTTATATTTCTATCATCAATTTAGATTTCAATTATTATAATAGCCTATTAGCTCAAATGGAAGAGCATTTATGCAATTGCACAAAAGGTGTCGGTTCGATTCCTACATAGGCTTTATCCAAATATGGTGTATCAAGTGAGCTATGCCATGGT
>JAKOGI010000036.1:1425000-1432500 GCA_029747015.1 Carnegiea gigantea | reverse complement strand
CAAAATGTACGTCAAAGAATATTTTTTTGCCCCTTGCTCTGGCAAATCGAATCGGGCTTTGAATTTCGATACGGGCTTGTCCTCATATTGATAATAAAGAATCCTGAGATTAAGCGGGCAGCGAGCCACTACACCCCATGAGCTTGGTCTTTGTCCTTATATGATTTTTTTATGGTAGAATGATAGTTCCATTTTTTATGGTAGAACCCCTCCTGGTTAATTGGATAGAATGATAGTTTGCGATTCGTTAATTTTTGGTGTTTGTCCTTAGAGTCAGAGTCGTGACTGAGATTGTAGCTCTAGTTCACGTTCTGCTGCATGACTGATATTTCATCGTTAAGACAAAGACTCAGCCGCCTTTCGACGATGATGTCAAGCCATATTAGGACATCGTTGGTGATTGCATCTCTGAAAGGCTTGCACGCTTGGTTCATTGATAAGAGCTCATATAATGGAAGGTAGGCTAAAACAAGGGACAGTGCTTGGTGAGGTGATCCTGAGGGTTCCATTTTTTATAACTTTTGTTGTGCAGAAATAGTGCGAAGAAAAGCACAAAGGTTGCCGATTTGATATGATATGGGTTCCAGTCTACAGCTCCTAACTGGTGGCAAGTCACAGAGACTTTATCTGTTGAGTCAGCCAGCACTCACTTTCAAATCTTTGATAGACAGAAATGGATTTTAGTTGAGAAGCTAGGAAGACGTCGTGTAGAAATGGTGCAAAGAAAGGTACAAAGGTTGCCTATAGTATATTATATGGACTCCAACCAGACCTCTAGTCTAATAGTGAAGTCGCAAAAATTTTATCAGTTAAGCCAACTGATATCTATTTTATGATCTTTGCTAAACAAAAATGGATTTTAACGAAGATGCTGGGAAGAGGTTGGGTATTCAGGTCATTTTGAAATGGGGTTTAAGTTTTTTTTTTTTGGGGGGGGGGGTCAGAAGTACTAAGACATTTATGGGAGTTGGAGCCAGCAAGGTTGAGTGGCCAGATATGAATCAAATGAAAATTGCGGTCTAATAAAGTTACACACATATGAAATGATAGAGACATCAAGACCTTTTTTGTCTATCGCCATGGAAAGTCTGATTTGTTATTCATCAAATCATGTAAACATAATAATATAAAGTCTTAAGTACAGAGCATGGCAAACCAAGTACAGTGTTTCAACAAAAGTATTGTAGTTTTAGTAAAGAAGTTCACCACCTACTTTCTTCAATTCCTTGTTGCTCTCATTTGATGTTGTCTAGCATGTATCTTCGACCTATGCAACACCTGATGCTCTAGCTGGCAAACCAATCTTGATAGCCAAAGAGGTTCTCGAGCCGACAGCATGAAGTACCCTGAGATTACACCAACCACCCATCCAAATGCACACCCCATGAGAATGACTTCCCATAAATGTAAATCCGAGGACCCTTCAGTATCAGGTGGAGCGATTAGTGTTGGCGGAAGCTGTTGAGGTATATCTTCATTTGTGCAAGTCCACACAATCCAGGGTTTTCAAGATACGAGTCACTGTTGAAGGTACTTAGCTGAGTACTCTGTGGGATAAAGCCAACAAATTGGTTTTGGGAGACATTGAAGACCTCAGGAGATGTCAACTTTGCTATTTCTTGAGGAATTTTCCCACTGAGATTGTTGCATGAAAGGTCCAACGATTCAAGGACCTTTAGGTTACCTATTGCTGGTGGGATTTGGTTGGCAAAGTTGTTGTGCGAAAGGTTGAGCCAACGCAAGGCTTCCAAGTCCCCAATTAAAGTTGGGATATCTCCTTCAAACATGTTGCTTGAAACATCAATAGTAGTCATGGTGTTCAATATTCTTTCCATAGGAAGATCAACACCTTTCACCGTAATTTTGATTGAGTATTACTCAACATAACTAGTCATATTATGAGCCAAGTATTGTTGAGATTTGGTTTCACCTTTGCTCACATATCTCATAGCTTGCATATCCTGGATCAACTTACTCGGCAAGGTTCCATTGAAATGATTCTTGGACAAATCAAGGATTCGCAACTTGCAAAATAGTTGCTGTGAATAAGATCTTGTCATTGTGCTATAGAAGTAATTGGAACGTAAAATAAGCACCTGCAACTTGGGAAGAGTACCTAGCCAATAGGGAAATATATCGCTCAACAGGTTGTTCCCAAGATTAAGAACTTCCAAGTTGTTGCATTGGGCCAAAGATCGTGGTACGAATCCTTCAAGTTGGTTATAACTCAAGTCTAGATCCTCCAAGGAATGGCACTTTGAAAAATTTGCAGGCATACTTCCAACAAGGCTATTAGATGGGAAGTTCAACGTTGATAGCTGACATGATGAGCTCACTAAACAAGAAGGGATTTGACCAACTAGCATGTTGTTTGATAAATCTACAGTTGATAGCATTGATGAGTTGTAAATTGATGAGTCGATTGGACCACTTAAATGGTTATTTGGGGCGAGCAATATATAAAGATTGGGGGGGAACTGGAAGAGCTCCTTGCAATGCATTATGAGAAATGTCAATAATAAAAAGGCCTCCTGTAAAAAATTAAGAGAATATTTTAAATTAGTGATTCCTCAAATTGGCCAATTCAATGCCAATTGTCATGCAACCATCTTTTGATAGCTTTGACATATCAAGTTAGTGGTCGGTGACAAATATGAGAAATATGAATATTGCTGTCCCTATCGAAACATTCCTAATATATTTAACACTAAAAAATTTAAAAATTTCGAAAGTTACATTAAAAAAATGATCCAGAAAATTGTATATATTAATTACTCTTAGTGAATTTTGAGTTTGAAATTTGTTCAAAATACAATCAATGTATTATTTGTCTACTATGACTTTTTTTTAGTCAGCAAAGTTTAAAAGACTTTTAAATGAGATGTAAATGTAAAGACTATTTTGATCCCAACCTTTGTATTGGACAGTATTAGACTCTTGGTTGACCCTATTTAAATACTATCTATTTATATATTACCAAACATATAGTCTTCTTCTTTTGGCCGCATTAATAAAATATATATTGATAAAGATTTATCTGTTTTTTTAATCCTATTTATATTGGATGATCTAGTTGCGTTGATTAACATACCCATTTTTTTTCCTCTTTAAAATGATTGCTATCAATGTACATTTAAAACTCTTCTATTTTAATAATAAATTAACCTTAAATAATGTTAAATATGATATTAATTATAATTGGAAATTAAATACTTCCGTCCCTTTTTGGTATTTTATAAATTAGGAATTATTTAATTTAAGAAAATAAAATGTTTAGGAACTTTCTTAATTTGTAAACGTGTCAGGGTGGTGGGAGAGGGAAGTTTGGGAGTTTAATTTTTGTTGGGTGACAATTTATTTTTTTGTTTGTTTTTCTGTATGTGAATTTTATTTATTTATTTATTTATTGTTTTTATTTTACTTATTCATCTATCTATTTACTTTTTAAATATTTATCTATTTAATTTTAATATTTATTTATCTATTTTATCTATGATTTACTGTTTTTACCTATTTTATTTATCTATTTACTATTGAGTATATTTGCCGTTTTTATCTACTTATTTATCTATTTGCCTATTGACTCATTATGGCTTTTTCCTTTTTCAATGGAGGCATGTGTTAGTAGGGTGCTAGAGCTTTATTTTGTTTATTTACATAGTTATTTTACTCGTCTACATTTTATGTCCTTAATTTCTATTGCCTATCTTTTCTATCCTTTCTATTGCCCAAACCTTACGTTCGAGTGGGATTAGGTTAAAATTCTCGGTATTATATGATATTATAATTATAATTTATCATATTATATTCATATACTATTACATGTGGGAATAATGTGACCCATAGTAGTTTAATTGGAAATCTTGAAAGGGAATCCACACCTTTTTACCCTATGTAATTGCAAAATTATTGTAAATTTATGGTCTAAACTTTCAATCAATATGAATGAAACAGGAATATTATTGTTACTCAAGATCAATTATAAAGTGTTAAAGAAAAAATTAGATAAGTTAATTATAAACAAATTATATAATGTTCACGGTGAATAATGACAGTCACATAGGATTGAATATGAGAAAGGTTCGATGAAAATTAATGCAGTTAAATAGGGTGACTTTGAAACATCTAACTTCGCCATGTTCCATTCAACTTATGTTGACCGAACTTGTCTGAAGTGAATTGAGCTGAACTTATTTTTACTTGACTGAAACTAAATCGGGTTGAACTTATTTCTGTTGAATTCTAAACTTATTTGTATTGGACTAAACTTATACCAAAAAAAGGTAAGTTGTAGAGAATAGAACCTCAATTGTTAATAGTGTAATTTATTTCATGAGAATTACAGTGTAAAAAAATATTTAATTTCAAAGTAGAGAAAAGAGATTACATTTACACCGATAAAAAGTAAGCACACGGACCGACGAACGCATTATGATTGGTTCATGTTAAAGCCCCCTATTTTTTATGGTGACACGTTCTATCTAATTGGTAATTACGCCATACCATGTTAAATATAGATTTGATGCCCATTTAAATAGTGTCTTAAAGATGACTGAACAGAAAAACATACAATGTGAATTGGAAAAAAAATAATGCAAAATATGTCACTGGAATTAGTTCATAGAAAATCAAAAGAAAGGTTGTTATTTTTAATTGCTTAGATAATAATCTATCCACTCATATTTTTTGAACTTATTATTATTTTCTGTCATCATAATTATGAAAAAATAAAGAACCGAATGTTTTTACGGAAAAGAGTATATATGACCCTAATACACACGAAAAGTTGGTTAAACGCAAGGTCGGTTGACACACAAGACATTTAATTGGAGTGTTACATAGGATGCTTGCTTATTCGGAATGCCACATAATATAAGGTGCTTAATTATTTGGGATTTAAATTAATGCATCAATGATGTATTCATTTGTAATTGATCAAATGTAATTCCTGCCATGAACATTTAAGTAGTCTAATGATCAATTTCCACAAGGACCACAACCCCCCCACCCCCAAAAAAACCAAAAAAAAGAAAAGAAAAAGAATATCTCATACCTGGGAACTCTGGTATATCTCCGGACAGCTGATTTCTGCTCAAGTTTAGAGATGCCAGGTTGGGACACAGGCTAATCTGGTCGGGAATTTTGCCTGAGAAATTATTACTGCTTAAGTCAATGTGGAGAAGGTGTTGCCAGTTGCCAATTTGTGGGTGTATGCTACCACTGAACCTGTTCCCCTGAAGATTCAACCTCACAAGACTCGAGAAGTTTCCAATGGTGGATGGAAGCGTCCCACTCAGCTCATTGTTTGAGAGATCAATCCACACAGGATTGAGAGCAACAGAATCACGAGTCTCTGGGAAGCCACCACTGAGGTGATTGTTTGAGAGATCAATCCACTCAAGCTTGGGGAGGCCACGTAAGCCCTTAGGAATCGATCCACTCAGCATATTTTTCTCCAGATGAATTTCTATCAGAGACTGGCAGCTTCCCAATCACTCCGGCAAGTTCCCCGTAAGCTTGTTCCGTGAAAGATCTAGATACTCCAGCTTCCCATTAGTTCCAAGGTTTCGGGGCACGCTCCCACTCAAGTTATTGTTGGATAGATCCAAATCGGTTAAGTTGTTGAGCTGAGAGATAGATTCCGGGATCTCACCTGATAGTTGGTTCCCTTCCAAAGACATTGATTTCAAGCTCCATAGGTATCCGAGTTCAGATGGTAGAGGCCCAGAAAGAGCGTTCGATTCAAGGTTGAGCTCCTCAAGAAACTGAAGCTTCCCAATCTCTGGAAGTATCTCCCCAGAGAAGTTATTGAATCCAAGATTGAGGTACCGAAGTTGCATCGTTTCAGCTACGTCCACGGGCAAAGGGCCGGTAAATTTGTTATGAGAAAGGTCCAGGTATTGGAGGGCCTTAAGGGAGGAAAGAGAAGAGGGGAAGGACCCATTGAACTGGTTCGAAGAGAGGTGCAGGGTATCGGAGGTTAGAAAGGAGGCATAGGGAGGAAGACGGAAGTGGGCCAGAGAGTAAGTTGTCTGCCAAGGAAAGATTTTGGAGGTTTGTGAGGAAGCCAATGTCAGGGGACAGAGTTCCGGTGAGGAAACAGCTGGAGATATCGAGGGAGATAACATGGCGATTGGGGGCGGACTCGGAGGAGCAGATGACACCAGCCCAAGTGCAGTGATCATCGGTGGTAGAGTTCCAGGAGGACAGACAATTGTTTGGGTCATGAGTAATGGCGGATTTTATGCCCACCAAAGCTTCGCGTTCAGACAGTGATATTCGGCCATTGATGAAATGGTGTTGGAGGAAGAGGAATATGAGGATCCTGATGAAGAATTGCATTGCATTGTTCATCTTTGGACTCTGGAACCAACAACGGTAATGATTGGGAACTTCAAAAATCAAGGGGGCGAAAGAGGGCACTGAGGAGAGCCGAGGGAAGAACAGGGCCACTTATGGAATCACATGTGAACGGGTAATTAGGCTACCACGAGTAAAGTCGCTTTGTCATTATGTAGAGTTGACTCATTGACTCTGATACTACTCTGTGAATGTACACAATCATAAAATGAAAGCTAGGGATAATACCATACTATCATGTTATGTATTTATGTGACTATCTTATTATGTCCAACGGTCGATATTCTCGAATTTTATTCATAGGTGAGAAGAGCGGCGACCTAAATAATGCAACACTTTTTGACTTGTAAAAGGAAGCAAACTTTAAAGTTATATAGATTGCTTTTCATACTTACTTACCTAAAGTAGAGCAGATTGCATATCTGTGGACAATTCCCTTTAGGCCTGTAATATTGTCATTTCAAATTTGAGTGTTATGTGATATTCTTTAATGGAGTGTCAGTTTATAAGGGAGTGTTATGTGATGTTCTTTAATGTAGTGGACGATTCCCTTAGGCCTCAATTCTAATGGAGTGCCAGTTTGTACACTGCACTTGACGGGTTCTGCGACTTGTATTAGCAAATGACCCCACAAACGAAACATATTGTTACTTCAATGCTTCAGGCAGCATTAGATTGGGCTTGTGGGCCCGGTAAGGTGGATTGTTCTCCTGGACTGCGGGGCCAATCTTGTTATGAACCAGACAATGTGGTTGCTCATGCAGACTATGCTTTTGACGCGCATTATCATCAAATGGGCATGGCAGCTGGGACTTGTTACTTCAATGGAGTGGCTACCATTACTACCACCGACCCAAGTAAGCGTCATGAAACTTATTGGTAGTTGATGCTTAAGCTTCAAAGATTAGGGTTGGATTGTTGCCTGAGTTATCATGAGCCATCCGTACTTGGATTAGCCATAATTATTTGTGCTCATGAGCCATCGTATCTCCAAAATTGTTGTAGTTTGTAGGCCTTTTTGGCGAGTATTCTCTCTCTTAGAAAGGAGAAAGTTGCTCAACCAATTAAAACCTTAAGATGCAGTTGGAAGGGCCATACCTTTGCGTCCACTCTCTGAAGAGCCAAAAAACAATCTTAGCA
>JAKOGI010000036.1:1382500-1420000 GCA_029747015.1 Carnegiea gigantea | reverse complement strand
CAACTTATGTAATCAAAATAAAGGAAACAATCAGAGGAGCTACATAGGTCTTATACGTGATAGTTACATGTGATAAAAAGATGGGAAACCAAGCAGAAATGATTATGAAGTTTTGCTTCTAAATGAAGGGGTGAGGAGATTGAAGTTCAATTTTATTCATTATTTTAGGTCCATCTGTACGTCATCATGCTCTTCCGATAAGAAAGGATAGCAATAGCACTGTTGTTCAGACCCAAGCTTATGTTAGAGTGGGATTAGGTTAAAATTCTCAGTATTATATGATATTATAATTATAATTTATCATATTATATTCATATATTATTACATGTGGGAATAATGTGACACATGGCAGTTTAATTGGAAATCTTAAAAATGAATCCACACTTTTTTACCCTATGTAGTTATGAAATTATTGTAAATTTATGGTCTAAACTTTTAATCAACATAAATGAAATACGAATATTATTGTTACTCAAGATCAATTATAAATTATTAAAGACAAAAAGTAGATAAGTTCATTATAAACAAATAATATAGTGTTCACGTTGAATAACGACAGCCGCATAGGATTGAATATAAGAATGGTTTCCACCCCTCCCCAAAAAAAAGTAAACAAGAAAAAGAATATCTCATACCTGGGAATTCTGGTATATCTCCGGACAGCTGATTTCTGCTCAAATTTAGAGCTGACAGGTTGGGACGCAGGCTAATGTGGTAGGGAATTTTGCCGGAGAAATTATTACTGCTTAAATCAATCAACAAGCTGTTCCCATGAAGAGACAACTTCTCAAGACTCGAGAAGTTTCCAATGTTGGGTGGGAGCGTCCCACTCAGCTGATTGTTTGAGAGATGAATACACTCCAGCTTGGGGAGGCCAAGTAAGCCCTTAGGAATCGATCCATTCAGCCGATTGTTCTCCAGATGAATTTTTATCAGAGACTGGCAGCTTCCCAATGACTCCGGCAAGTTCCCCGTAAGCCTGTTCCGTGAAAGATCTAGATACTCCAGCTTCCCATTAGTTCCAAGGTTTTGGGGCACGCTCCCACTCAAGTTATTGCTCGATAGATCCAAATAGGTTAAGTTGTTAAGCTGAGAGAGACATTCCGGGATCTCACCTGACAGTTGGTTCTCCTCCAAAGACATTGATTTCAAGCTCCACAGGTATCCGAGTTCAGATGGTAGGGCCCCAGAAAGAGCGTTCCATTCAAGGTAGAGCTCCCACTACCAAAAAAAAAAAGGTCATGCTTCCACATTTATTTAACCACACTTGAGTAAGCGTAACAGGAAAATAAGTACCCAGTATTATTCCCACACATAATAAGTGCAGATAAATAACCGCGTGTATAAGAGTGGTAGTAAGATAATAATGTATGCCCACACATATTAAGTGTGGGGAATTACCAATCGTAAATGTGAAACAATTAGCACAGATATTAAGTGTGGTAGCCAATTTATTTAATTTTTTTAAAATTGTGTTTTTTCTTTAATTAAACCGTCAAATTAAATTTTTTAAAAAAAACAATTAGAATTGTGTTTTTCCTTAAATCAACTGCTACATGAAATTTAAAAAAAGGGGAAAAAATGGGTTAGAATTGAATTGAATCAAAACTCAAGCCATGCGTCATTTTGTTGTCTGCCTCAATTAGTTCCGTGTGCCCCCTCTACTTCTCCAGTTTAACCCTACCCAATTCGTCGCGCGTCTGGTTTGCTGTGGTCAGCGGTGATCGGCGGCGAGGTTCCGGCAGTCACGTGGTGGTTTCTGCGGTTTGTAGTTCAGGTGGTGGGCTTGAAATTTCGGCGTCTCCTTATCTGAATTCCGGCCAAAGATTGAATTGTGTGGTCTGAAATTGATCCCACCATTTGTGGGCTGCCAAAGCTTGAAATTCCGGCATTTCCTGGCTTCCGACAGTAAGGATTCCGGCCAGTCGCTCAATCTAGAGTCGGTATCATCATCCCCTTTCTCTCATTATCTGAATTGTGGTTTGAAATTGAAAATTAGGGATTGTATTGTGTGCCTTTGAAATTGCTTCAATTGAACTCTCTATTGTTGTCCTTGGGTTTTACGTTTAGTCTTTATGGAAGTGCAACCAGAAGGTTTTGTGCAATTGCTGAATTCTGGCAAGCCATTCTCACGTACTATTACCTCTCTATTTACTTGAATGGTTGTCCTTTGAAATGTTTCTGGATATCTTCAATGGTTGTGAATTTAGAAGGGGAAAAGACTGAGAAATCACCAGCTATTATCCACTACCTGGATGTTGGATGAAATGCTTCCTCACAATCCTTTTTCCTATCTCCACTGCCTCCATGAGAGTCAAATGAGAGAGATGCCCAATGCAGGGATTTGACAGAAGGGGAATATACATAATACATATTATGTTTCACCATTGCAAGTAAAAATCCATGAAAAACAAAACAAATGTCAGTTGTTTGAAGTACAGAAGTGGACCTACTGTTTTTGATGATTGATGTCATATAAGATCATTACGCAGAACGATTACTACAATAGTTTCAACCTTCAAAACCAATGTCAAAATGTAAGTGAGTAAATTTCAGTAGTCATGCCTTTGCTCTTCCCGTTATCAAATGCAGTTCTGGGCACCTTTTGAGATAATTCTTTTTTGTTGTCTACATATCTTTTAATTCTTTCATCATCCATACTTTGGACATATTTCCCGTTATCAAATGCAGTTGTGGGTCCAAAATATGCTCCCTTGTCTTTCTCGCCTAATAAAATGCTCCCTTATCTTCATTGGCTAATAGGTTAATGGAATTCTCTGACTTTTGATTTCCCTCAACTAGTTACAACCAGGTCCAAGAGTTTGGCACCAATCCCAGCCTAGTTTCACTGCTCCGGGTCTTAACCCACCTGGAACAAACCAGTTCCGAGTTTAGGATCAGCAGGTACCAATTTTTATCTCAGCTCTACTTCAATTTGGTTAATTACGTTAATATATAGCTCACATAGCACATTTTAGAACCGTTCTTAAAATTTTTGCCCAAAAAGTTGTCACTAAAGCTAATGGATTATAAATTTCAATATGTTAACAAATTTCATATAACCTTGCATAATACATATATTTTCTAATCATTTAATATTTTATTAGTCAAGAAAATGGCAACTTTTAGTGATGGTCATGAGAACATAAATTTAAAATGTTGTAAAAATGTGTAACTTTTTATAGTTCAGAAACCAAGCTCAAAATCTTAAAATAATATTCTAAAATAAAATATAATCAATTCATAGAATTGTTCAAATTTGATTTCAATAATGTTTTAAGAATAATTTGATTTGGGTTGATGAAACCTCCCCAGTTGTAGGTTTTAAGGTCCCCTTGGTTTCCTTATTCTATTTGAAAATAACAAGCAAAAAATCTAACTTAAAAATCATAGAAAATAATTTCAATTAATATTTTTCAAATTTATAAAGTTATATTCCCAGAATTATTTCTAATTATTTTCAGAAAAATAAAATAGAAAATGACTGCAGAAAATTAAAATAGAAAATAAAATCGAAAATTTGAAAATTAATTAACTGCTGTAAAGTAAATACACAAACAAATAATAAAACACCCAGCTTGTAAAATATAATTTTTTAGACATAATAAAACCCTTAAAACTGAAAATAAAAATTAAAAACATAACTTTTTAAGTTGTCTTTGTATGTTATGAAATTTTATTATTTTTTCAACTATGGTTTAATGTATTTTTGCATATTCAGGTTGCGTTTAAGATCTCTATTACACATCTCTTTTTAATTTTTTCCTTATGGGGTTTGTACGAATGAAGAGGGTTATGATTCACTTTTGTATGTTACTAATTAATCATGCTTTGTTTTTAGGTCCTACCACTCCTTTAAATGGATAAAAGTTAGATTAATATGAATAGGACATCAACTGAATATATTAAAGGAGTTGAATCATTCTTAGATTTTGCTTTCTCTAATGCTGGAGATAGTAAGGTAAACATTTGCCCTTATAAACGGTGCAAGATTGGGTGCAATCGTTGATTTAATAGAGATGAAGTGGCATACCATCTCATGTTTTATGGATTTTGGCCTAGCTACACAGAATGGGTGCATCATTGGGAATTATTTTCTGTGCAATCTACTTCTGTGCCTCAAAATGTAAGCCATAATGATGCTAGTGTTGAAGCTAGCTTTGAAGGTAATGCCAACACTACTGGATTGTTGAATGCTATGTATGGGATACGTAATGAAGGAAACATTGAAAATAATGTTGCTAAGAACATATGGGACATTGAAGATCCAATGTTGGGGGTAGATGATCAGTTTGTTAATGAATTTATGTGCAACAATGGAATGAATGAGGGAAAGAACGATGAAGATGTTGGGTATAGAAGGCTAGTCGAGCAAGCTGAGCAGGAACTATATCCAGGATCGAGTTTTTCGGAATTATCTTTCATTTTGCACTTATTTCATTTGAAATCCATGTATGGTTAGTCTGTTAAGTCATTTGACATGTTGCTCCAACTCATAGTAACTGTTTTCCCCCAAGTTAATCCGTTTCTATCACCTTGGAGTAAATGTAAGCAGTGAAGAAGGATTTAGGGCTTAGGTATGAAAAGATCCATGCTTGTCCTAACGATTGTATCCTGTATTGGGATATGAGGAAAAGCCAAGATGAGTGTGACAAATGTCATGTTTCCCGATGGAAGGACAAGGATAAGAAAGTGGCAAATAAGGTTTTGCATTACTTCTCTCTCATACCAAGGTTACTTAGGATGTATAAATCCTCTAAAATAGCAGAAGATATGCTTTGGCACCATAAAGAGAGGGTTAAAGATGGAATCCTTAGGCATCCAGTAGACACAAAAGCATGGAAAGACTTTGATGAACAGAATTCTCATTTTGCTTCTGATCCTCGCAATGTCCGGTTTGGACTCGCTACGGATGGATTTAACCCTTTTCGTGTAATGAGTAGCACACATAATACTTGGCCTGTGCTTTTAATTCCATATAATCTACCCCCATGGCTTTGTATGAAACAATCTTCTGTCATTCTATCCATGATCGTTCCTAGGGAAAAGGCTCCCGGTATGGACATTGATGCCTACATTCAATCTCTAGTTAAAGAATTGTTAGACTTGTGGGGCGGGGTAGATGCATTTGATGCATACTCAAAGACAAAGTTTAAACTGCGTGGGGTTCTTCATTCTACTACTAGTGATTTTCCTGCATACGCAAACTTATCTGGATGGAGTACTAAGGCTCGTTTCGCTTGTCCATATTGTGCTAGAGATACAAATTCCATGTGGTTGGAGAATGGATGTAAATTTTGCTACATAGGCCATAGGAGATGGCTTCCTGAAAATCATCCATTTCGTTTTGACGATGTTAGATTTAATGGAAATATTGAGCTTGGTCTTGCTCCCAAACCTTGTACTGGTAGTGATATTCTAATACAGTTACAGGGGTCAAGATTTTCCTATGGTAAAGGTGAAACTGAAAATGTCGGTATCGATGAAAATGATAAGGAGCAAATATGGAAAAAAAGGAGCATTTTCTTGGATTTGCCATACTGGGAGAACAATCCCCTTCACCATAATTTATATGTAATGCATGTTGAGAAGAATATATGTGATAACTTTTTGGGTACCTTATTGAATCTTGAGGGCAAATCTAAAGATAACTTGAAAGCGTGTCAAGACCTACAAGTGATGAAAATATGACCAGAGCTTCATCTTATTCAACTAACAAATAGAAAATATGTAATCCCTAATGCTCCTTACACTTTGTCATCTGATGAGAAGACATGTTTACTAGCTGTCTTAAAACATATAAGAGCCCCAGATGGATATACAAGTAATATATCTCGATGTGTTAATTTGAAGGAGCATAAGTTAATCAATCTGAAAAGCCATGATTGTCACATATTGATGCAAGATTTGCTCCCCATTGCCCTAAGAGCAGCAAAACATTCTGATGTTATGGATCTTGTATGTGCGTTATCAGCATTTTTCAAGGAATTATGCGCAAAGGAGTTGTCAGTTGAGAAATTAGATGGTATCGGAGTTAACGTTGTTATAACACTGTGTAAAATGGAGAAAACATTCCCTCCTAGCTTTTTTACAATTATGGTGCACCTGGTTATATACTTAACTGAGGAAGCAAAGCTCAGAGGGCCTGTCTTTTATAGATGGATGTACCCATTGAAAGGTTAGAATATATATTTTTCTATTGTTGTTTTTTTCTAAGTACTTGTATAATGATAGTTGTATTGTACTAGTTTTACTTCGACCTATGTAGGTTTCTGGCATTCCTAAAAGGTCTTGTACATAATGGGGCATAGCCCGAAGGTTCAATAGCAGAAGGACACATTGCGCATGAGTATATAACCTTCTGTTCAAGGTACTTTAATAGGGTGGAAACAGTTTTTACTCGGCCACAACGAAATGATTGTAGTAACCCTAATGAGGATGTCTTTTTATTTGGTACTGCGGGTCAACCCAAAGGAATGGTGCAAATGGTTGAAATTTCTTAATTAAGCCTTCTGCAAGCTGAAAGATATGTACTTTTACACCTTGACGACATTGGTGAATATCATAGGTCAGTAGAAGTCACTAATTGCTCCTAAAATTACTATTTGCTAACCGAACATATTAAACTAACATGACCAATTATAGAGTATTTTTAAATGAGCGCATGACATCTTATCCTCACGTGGCAAGTGATAGACTTAAGCAAAAGTGGCTGCTTGAGGAATTTCCTCGATGGATCCAAGAAAGGTTAAATTCACCTAGATAACTAATGTCTTTTCATTTAGCCTTGCACTTTATCCATTTTAGACTAATTATTTTTAATATTTACACCTTAGATATCCAACAAAGAATTCGATGATCGAGAATCAAGGTTGTTTAGGGCTATCGCTGCTGGCCCTAACCCAATTGTAAAGCAAATGAATGCATTTGTTATCAATGGATATCGATCCCATACTCAAAAGAGAGATAAGGCAAAGAAAACTCACAATTTTGGGGTCATCGTAGGAGCTGAGGAAAAACCTATTTTGGAAAAATCAATGACATCATTGAGTAAGATTACTATTTGGAGTGTAAGGTAGTACTATTTTGTTGTGATTTGGTGAACGTAAACTCTAGGGGTCTAAAGAGGGACAAAAGAGGGTTCAGTCCCGTAAATTTCTCACACAAAATACATAAGGGAGGCACTTTAAAGGATGATCCATATATCTTTTATCTTAAGCACAACAAGTATTCTATGTTGAAGATGAGAAAGATAAGGGTTGGGAGCTTGTTGTTAAAGTAAAGCCCAGGGACACATATCATCTAGGGCCATTGCAAGTTGATGATGAGTGCTACCCTGAGTGCATGCTTGCTGACATCAGAAAGGAGGATGAATTAGAGATCCGATGTATTGGGCCAATGTAGCTGGAGAGTCGTGAAATATGAAACTTTTCTTGTTAGAATTTTGTTGTTATTCAATCTCCTTTTTTTTTGGGGTATCACTAGAGATGTTTTCTTTAATATAATGATTGTGTCTCCGAATTGCATTTGTCAGGTTTAAAAATCATGCTTATGATTACAATAAAAGTTTGTTATGTTGAAAATTTGGAAATAATGTGAGCTTGAAATTCAGGTTCAAATATAAGGAGTCATGTTTCATTCACGGTGTATGTTTACTGAGTATTAGAATTCCCTGCAAAATGAAACTGTAGTAGTAGAGGAGTTACTTGTAGATGACGCTGATGGTGATGGCGACAGTGCCAATGAGGTGCTCGATGAGAATGACGAAAACAGTGATCCTCTGATGGATTTAGATCCATCCCTTGTGCCTGTCCCAGAAGGATTTAATGATGATGATGAAGTGCTTGCCATTAGTAAGTAACACTATTACATTCATAAATGGTGAAAAAGCTGGTTTTATACACTAATTTCGATTTCTAGCAACCCACCCATGTCTCATAACTGTGATTTTGGGTTAATGGGATGTTGTGAGTTGATGATTATGCTCGGAATTTGTTTATTTGTATGCTAAACGATGGATTTTTGGGTTGATGGCTTGCATTTGAAGAACAAAATGGTAGAAAACAAGATGAATTTTCGATGTTCACATAAATCGTGTACTGCTTGAGTTTTTGCGAATTATGGGATGTGTAGAAAATTCTAAAAATTTTCCTGTAGGTTAGACATGATATTAGGCAATTTTCTGAAAATTTTCATGAAATTTTGATATGTATTTTGTGAGTTATAAATTGTTTATTGAATCTGCCCTGCTAATTTGTGCTGAAATTCGGCTGATATTTGAATTATTGTGAGTTATTGGGTTGGAGAAAGTCACATTTGTACTGTAGAATATTAACGTTATTTGGTAATTTTCTGTAGAGTTTCATGAATTTTAAATGTGTATTTTATACGTTATGAATTTTGTTTTGAAGCTACCCTATTTTAAGCCGGTTGCTGTTTAAATGTTCTGGTAATTATTGGCTTGATAGAAAAGTCTGAAAATCTGAATGTAGGTTCTCTATGACAGTTGTAAGGTTTCTAGAAAGTTTTATGAATTTTGGATGTGTTCTTCATGAGTTGTGGTATTGAACAAGATAGCCACTCATGGTCTTGAACTCCAATTAAGCTACTGAGGAAAGAGATGAGCAAAGACATGCATATAAAGATGAAACAGTACCAGTAAACTGCATTTTGTGTTATTGAACATGATAGCCACTCATGGTCTTGATATGATTGAGCCACAGAGTTCTAATATGATCTTGTACTTATCATGACTTGATTTTGTTTACTAACCATCCTTTTTCAGATATGTACATTGTATAGTTTTCAAACCAACCAATTTCAACCCATAGTTTTAATCTATGGCATTATGGAATAGTGATATTGAATATCGTAAAGATTATTTATTTTCTTAAAATTATAAGAAGAATACTAGCTAGGATGAATTGCTATACTTTATCTTTAACGTCATTTGCTTCCATTTAATAGATGGACAAGGGATTGCAAGCGAGCTTAGAGGGCGAATTACTGTAAAAGTGGTGCATGGCTTGGATGTTTCGAGTAGAATTCTAGTACCTTTGAACAAGTTTTTACAGCCAGTAAAAAAAGCAGGAAGCGTGTTCAACCGATTCCTTGCTGATGTGGCGAAGCGCCCTCGTTTCTGTCCTTTAAACTACAAGGAGTGGCGACCTGTACCTTCTTTATTTAAGGATTAAATTATAAATTATGTAAGGGTGAGTGTTGGGTTTTATGGCCCAAAATCTTGGGTTTAGGCACGGGGTGACCATGCTGCATGAGCACGGGCGTGCCGCGACACAGAAGACCGAAGAACAGAGCAGACAGAGAAGTGACACGGTGTGCCCGTGCCATGTGGCACGACCGTGCCACATGGCACGACACGACCGTGCCACGGGAAATTTTCTGCCGTCTTAAAGTGGCGGCTAGGGTTGCGCTTTGGTGACGGTTTTTGGAAGGAGGCAGCTAGGGTTTTCAAGGGGAAACCCTACCTCACATACCCTATATAAAGGGGGTCTAGGGCTTTGTTTCAAAACTCTCCAGCATAGAAAACACATTGAGAGAGTGAGGTTATTTGTGAGAGAATACAATTGAGAGTATTGTAATTCTGCTCTTAATCACTAAAGTGATTGTGGTGTACTACTCTGCTCATAGTGAAATTTGTCGGTGTGCTGTCGCCGTCCGTGGTTTTTCCCGATTTGGATTTTCCACGTTAAATCTCTTGTCTTCTTATTTCTGTTTTCTGTTATTCACTTGATTTCTGAATTTCTAATTCATCCTATCGCTTCCGCTATACTGTTACTTTGATATTAATTCCTAACAAGTGATATCAGAGCTTTGGTTATAGGATGTCTTCTATCATGAGGGTAGATATTCAGAAATTCGATGGGGAGATTAGTTTTAATCTCTGGAAGGTGCAGATGAGAGCAGTTCTCATTCAGCACGGGTTGTGGAAGGTTCTGAAGGGACCTCACGTAAAACCTGAGAAGATGACAGAAGAACAGTGGGCTGAAGATGTAAAGAAGAGACGTGGGTCGTTGACGGAGGACGAATGGGAGGAACTGGAGCTGAAGGCGGTTTCAGCCATACAGTTGTGCTTGGCACCACATGTCCTGCGAGAGGTGCTTGATAAGACAACTGCGGTGGATCTTTGGGCTCGGCTGGAGGAACTCTACATGACGAAGAGTCTCGCCAACAAGATCCGTTTGAAGGAAAGGTTGTATACCTTTCGTATGGCTGAAGGTACCCCTGTCCAAAAGCATTTGAATGAGTTTAACTCTATTCTTGTTGACTTGGAGAGTCTAGATGTGAAAGTTGAGGATGAGGATAAGGCTATTTTACTTGTTGTGTCGTTACCCCCTTCTTATAAACACTTTAAGGAGATTATGCTATATAGTAATTCTAATACTATATCGTTTGAAGATGTTAAGTCAAACCTGCCGTCTAAAGAGAAGTTTGATCTTGACATTCATGCTGATTCTGCTGGGGGATTAGCAGTAAGGGGTACAACAACTGAAAAGGGGAACGGTAATAGGAGTAAGAACCGTTCTAAGTCTAAAAATCCTCATGCTGGTAAGACCTGCAATTACTGTGGTAAATTGGGTCATATTATTGCTAACTGCTGGAAACTGCAAAAGAAGAAGGAGAAAGAGGAAGATAATTCTCAGGAGCCTGCTGAAGCTTCATTTGCTGAATCTGATTCTGATGGGGACGTTCTGTTTGCTACCTCTACTGAAGGGGGGAGTGATGTTGATTGGATTCTTGATTCTGGGTGTACCTATCATATGTGTCCTCACAAGGACTGGTTTTCAACATATGATCCAGTTGACTCAACTGTTGTTCACATGGGCAATAATGCCCAATGTAATGTAACTGGAATTTGTACTGTTAAAATCAAGACTCATGATGGTGTTGTCAGGACCTTATCGAATGTTCGTCATGTTCCTGACTTGAAGCGTAACCTCATCTCGTTGGGCACCCTTGAATTCAAAGGGTGCAAATATTCAGCTGAAGGTGGAGTTCTGAAGGTCTCAAAGGACAGTAGGATTCTGCTGAAGGGTTTGAGGCAAGGAGGCCTCTATGTCTTGCAGGCATCTACTGTGATAGGTTATATGAAGGAAAGTTCATATAAATCATCTCCTAGAGCTAAGTTCAAGCATTGCTTGAACTCAGTTGGTATTCGCAGTCATTGAGAAGCCCTGCGGGGCATAGCCCCATAGAGGGCATCACCCCTTGGGGTGTGACGACGACGACGGTAATTGAAGACTGGAGATTTTGATCCAAGGTGGAGATTGTTGGGTTTTATGGCCCAAAATCTCGGATTTAGGCACGGGGTGACCATGCTGCATGAGCACGGGCGTGCCGCGACACAGAAGACCGAAGAACAGAGCAGACAGAGAAGTGACACGGTGTGCCCGTGCCATGTGGCACGACGTGCCACATGGCACGGCACGACCGTGCCGCCCTGGCACGACCGTGCCACGGGAAATTTTCTGCCGCCTTAAAGTGGCGGCTAGGGTTGCGCTTTGGTGACGGTTTTTGGAAGGCGGCAGCTAGGGTTTTCAAGGGGAAACCCTACCTCACAGACCCTATATAAAGGGGGTCTACGGCCTTGTTTCAAAACTCTCCAGCATAGAAAACACATTGAGAGAGTGAGGTTATTTGTGAGAGAATACAATTGAGAGTATTGTAATTCTGCTCTTAATCACTAAAGTGATTGCGGTGTACTACTCTGCTCATAGTGAAATTTGTCGGTGTGTTGTCGCCGTCCGTGGTTTTTCCCGATTTGGGTTTTCCACGTTAAATCTCTGGTCTTCTTATTTCTGTTTTCTGTTATTCACTTGATTTCTGAATTTCTAATTCATCCTATCGCTTCCGCTATACTGTTACTTTGATATTAATTCCGAACAGTGAGGTTCTTTTGTTTTTACTTCTAGTTATTGTACTTGTCAAACTTAACTTATAAACTTCATTATTTTCATACACTAAATAAATACAGAAGAAGTTCGTGATGCCAGCCACTAAGTCTGTTGATGAAAAAGTTCTGAGCACTGTTGGGGAGAGGGTAAGAGGATATAAACGTTATCTAAGAATGAAATACATTAAGGAAGGTGCAACCAAGGAAGAGTTGTATGCTTTACTAGCAGCTGAATCATGAAATACTACAGGTCTGAAGCGTTCTTATGGAGTAGGTGATACAATGTGGTTCAGATTTGTAGACTTATGTTTTTCAGAGAAGTTTCAGGTTAGCTACAGCACTCTAATAGTCTACATACGTGATAATAACTTTAGTTTGGAATATAAATTGTAACATATATATTTTTTTGTAGAAATACTCTGAG
Organism: Carnegiea gigantea; assembly: GCA_029747015.1. Classification (NCBI taxonomy): domain Eukaryota; kingdom Viridiplantae; phylum Streptophyta; class Magnoliopsida; order Caryophyllales; family Cactaceae; genus Carnegiea; species Carnegiea gigantea. The sequence continues at coordinate 1,407,665 of JAKOGI010000036.1, read as the reverse complement.
ATTGGGAAGAGAGCAAGGGGACAGCAATTACATCCTCACACCGCTGGCTCGCAGAATTTTGCTATTTTACATGAAAAGTTTGTGAGTTGGCTAAGTGTTGCGTTTCTTACGATGGCATTATTAATAGGCATGCGTAAAACATGTGCTGCTATTATTCATTTAAATTGATATAGTTATGTTCTGGTTTTAGGAAAGGAAAGGTAATTGAGAGCCTGGTCTAATCGATTGGTTCATAGAGACTCGTTAGAATAAGAAAGATAAGACCTTTCATGATCTCATCACCCAATAATTTGTGGTAATTGTATATGTTTAAGTTTATATTATCATTTACATGCGTTGAAGGATTGATGGATGTCTGAAGTTACATTTTTATTGTGAGTTAGGATTCAGCAAAGCATATTATCAAGCAAAAGACAGGGTCCGATGAAGTTGTCTTCTCAGAGTCAACCAAGCAAGTGGAGAACATTGCCTATCGAAAACTAATGGGTCCTGAAACGCAGCAAAAATTATGGGGATTGGGTCGTGGAGTATCTGTAAGAGATTTACGTAATCTACATTACCCGGCTGAATCACTGATTGTGTTGAAACTTCTAAACAATGTGCAAACCTTGGAGAACCAACTAGAAGTGCTGAATGCAAAAGTTGGTGCATAAGCTTTAGCCATTCCACATGATTTAGTAAGTCGTTTGGCTACGGATTTGTAATCCGTGCATTCTATATTCTTTTATGTAAATTCTCTTGTTATGTACTCCGGGGGTGTGACTTGTTGAGTTGTGAGCTCCGACGTGTGGTCGTTGAGTTATTGGAATGTTTTTTCTTATTTTTCTCTATTGTAGATACCTAATGTAAGCCTTTAAGCCTGGGTTATGGTCAGGTTTTAGACGAAATGCTGTCCGTTTAGTTCCAGAAATTTTAGAAATTGCTAACACTTCTAGCTGAGGGGCAGGGGTGTTACAGTGTGCAGTGACCTGTTGAGTTGTGAGCTCCGACGTGTGGCTGTTGAGTTATTAGAATGTTTTTTTCTTGTTTTTCTCTATTGCAGATACCTAATGTAAGGCTTTAAGCCTAGGTTATGGTTAGGTTTTAGATGAAATGTTGTCCGTTTAGTTCCAGAAATTTTAGGAATTGCTAACACTTCTAACTAAGGGGCAGGGGTGTTACAGTGTGCAGGGCTGTGTGTGTTGCTACATTGCTTGTGGTGTCGTCTGCTTCTTTTTTCGTTATTTTGTTCCCCTTTCTTTATGCTCTCAGTTTGCACAATTATTTAATAGTTTAGTTGTAATACATGCTTGTTAATCTTTTCTTAAATTTTTATTCTTACTATTTATATAGAGTACAGGTTCCTAAGAAGTTTCAAGGAATGCCCAACTATGTGATAAAAACAGAGGCCAAGATTCACCTATGTGCGATGGATCTCAAAAAGGTTCAAGGCCTGACACACCTGTTGATCTGGATAGAAGCAATGAGCCACCCAAATCTGGGGATGCCTTCTCTATCTCTAATGTCCTAGGTAGTTAAAGATTATATGTTTGTAAGTTACGTTATATTTCATTTTAGTACTTGATTATATTTCTATGCTAATTGGTTGTAGGGCATGAGACCCAAAGAAGCACAAGGCCATCAAAGTATATCAACTCAATACAACGTGGTCACCAAAAGCAAACAGAAAAGACACCAGTAAGTACAAATGATATATCATTAAACTGTTACTCATTGGAAGCAAAAAAATGTTCTGGTGGTTAAATTCGTTCATTTTTTCCTTTTAATTGTTTTTTTTTTCTCCATATTCCTAGTCATTGTCCAAGCAATCAAATGGTAACACCAGAACTGAATCTCTCAATCATGGTGACAAGCGACCTAATCTTGTCCAACCTAATTTCACACTTCTTAATGATGGTGGTGTCATATCTAATGCTCAACCATTAAAACATATTGCTTTTAATCATGATGGTGGTCGCTCTTATGTGGAACTTTCAACAAAAGCGAATCCTACCTCAGGAGGCACTTTAATAAAGGGTTGCAAACCATCATTGCATAGCCATGTAGAAAATCAAAAGGTACGTATATCAATCAAACATTCTATTTTCTTTAACATAAAGTATATGTTCAGTTGGTTGAGCATTTATTTATTTTGTGTTTGTTGTTAGAGAACTTTTGTGGGAATGAACAAGGGAGTCAAAACCACTCCTGTTATATCTTCACATATGCTTTAAAAGGCGGCTGTTGAGCATGGAACTACAATACGACATGAAAAAAATTGTTTAACTTCAGTAAGAAGATTTATATTTACTTTGAAATCATGTAACATTCATATTGGTATGCTTGTGCTGTGGTATCTCATACATTGTTACATATTTTGATTCTAGTTGAGTCGTGGTCAAGTAGACATATTGGTTGACACTGTCCTGAGAAATCATCCCAAGGAGGTGCACCAATATGGTTCTTCAGAGAAGAAGGAACTCATTGTTTTCTACCTAGCGGGACTGATACAAATTGCAATATTTTTTTTCGAAGTTTTAATTATTTTTATCATTTTTTAAAATTATTTTTCTCTAATATCGTTCTTTAGAGAACACGGAACTCATTTTTTTTTTTTCTAAATTCTAATTTTTTATTTTCATTTTCTTTATAGGCTATGGGAATTTGCAAATGTAAGGCTGAACCAAGTATGTTAGATATGGTGCTTCGTGAAAAACTGGATGAAATTACACTTGTAAGTTTATCGCTTCTTTCTGCAGTATATAACAATATCTTTTATTTTCAAGATGATTGATGTTTGCTTCAATTTCTATAATGTGGAGTGATATTTATTCTAATGGATTGATTTGGTATTTTTAAGTGACAACCAAGGGAAATGTGCAACGAGAAGGGACAAGAAATGGAGGAAATGTTAGCCCTTGATTCCGCTCTCCCATTTTAGACGTTACACATGGATTTAAGTTGAGAAACTCTTGCTTATTGGCTATGCATTTATGTCACATTCTTAGAACATATTTTCACTCTTAGGTTGCATGCAGGATACTTCATTGCTATTTTACTATCACGATACTTGTGAATTCTTGATAGCAACAATTATTCCAATAATTATTATGATTTTGTCACATTATTTTTGTAATTTTATAGTGTGTGTGTGTGTGTGTGTGTATATATGCTACAATGCTCAAAATTTTTAATTTATGAAGGTTTATATTATTACCAAAATTGAAAAATTATTGAAGGTGCCAAAAGTTGTTAAAAAAGTTCCCGCCAAATTATTTACGAATTCGTTCAAAAGTTAGTTAGTTGTTTAAAAGTTAGTTGAATAGGTTCAAGTTGCAACACTTATAAGAGCAGTGACAAGCAGCGTAAATGTTCACAATGAGCTAAATTTCCCCACACTTATATGTGCAACACAATACCCACATATACATAAGTGGGGAAAGACATCATTCCCCATGATATAAGTGTGGGAAACGTAACCCTTGCCGCGGATATCAAGTGCGGGGAATATTCCCCACTCTTTCAATCGGCACGCTTAGCTTAAGTGCGCCGAAGTATACCTGTTGCACATGTATCCATGGGCAAATACAATTTTAAGTGTGGAGAAAGACAGTTTTTCCTGTAGTGCCTCAAGAAACTGAAGCTTCCCAATCTCTGGAGGTATCTCCCCTGAGAAGCTGTTGAATCCAAGATTAAGGTACCGAAGTTCTGCCATTTCAGCCACATCCAAATTAAAGGGAGAGGGCCGTTAAATTTGTTATCAGAAAGATCCATGTATTGGAGGGCCTTAAGGGAGGAGAGAGAAGAGGGGAATGACCCATTGAACTCGTTCGAAGAGAGGTCAAGGTGTTGGAGGTCAGAGAGGAGAGAAAGGGAGGACGGAAGTGGGCCAGAGAGCAAGTTGCCTGCAAGGGAAAGACTTTGGAGGTTTGTGAGGAAGCCAATGCCAGGGGACAGAGTTCCGTTAAGGAAACAACTGGAGATATTAAGGGAAATAACATGGAGATTGGGGGCGGACTCGGAGGAGCAGATGACACCAGCCCAAGTGCAGTGATCATCGGTGGTAGAGTTCCAGGAGGACAGACAATTATATGGGTCACCGGTAATGGCGGATTTTATGCCCAACAAAGCTTCGTATTCAGACAGCAATATTCGGCCATTGATGAAATTGAAAGGGTGTTGGAGGAAGAGGAATATGAGGATCATCATGAAGAATTGCATTGCATTGTTCATCTTTGGACTCTGGAACCAACAACGGTAATGGTTGGGAACTACAAAATCAAAGGGGCGAAAAAGGGAACTGAAGAGAGCCGAGGGACGAATAGGGCTACTTATGGAATCAAATGTGAACAGGTAATTAGGCCACCACGAGTACAGTCGATTTGTCATTATGCATAGTTGACTCATTGACTCTGGTACTACTTTGTGAATCATGAAATGAAAGCTAGAGGTAATACTATACTATCATCATGTATCAACACGCATTACTTTCTCACATGAAAAATGTGGGAGTGAGGGTGACAGCTACGCAGCGTTATGTATTTATGTCACTATCTGTGTACTGCAAAAATCAACGGTCAAAAATCTGAAATTCTATTTATAGGTGAGAAGACCAGTGACCTAAATAATGCAACACCTTTTTACTTGTGAAAGGAAGCAAACTTTGAGGTTATCTAGATTGCTTTTCATATTTACTTACCTAAAGTAGAGCATTTATGTTGCATATATGTGGATAATTTCCTTTAGGCCTATAATATTATCATTTCAAATTTGAGGGTTATGTGATGTCCTTTAAAGTAGTTAACATTAATTGATATCTAGGGGCTGGTTGTATACTTATATGCAATTAGTTTCTAATGTGTATCATTAGGAGTATGATACGTATAGTTATAAGTTTTACAAATACGACTATGTGGAGATCATCATGTAAGTCTTTAATTTCTTTCATGAAAAAGAAATCATACTTTGTGCTTCAAAATTACGATATTGTAATTTTGCACATATCAATCAACAAAGAGTGAAGTTCATTCTTTTGAACCAAAAACAAACATAAAGTTCATTCATTTACGTGCGTAGTTGACTCATTGACTAAGTCTTTGCTTCAATGTACTGTGCGAAAGCTGGGAGAATTATTAGAGCACCATGTCTGATGTGCATGTGTGAAGTGCCTTAGCAATATGAATACGAATACGTGAGGGACTGCATTTATCTTGGACGTACGCTTGAGACACACAAACACAATCACAAATGAATGATTCTAATCAAATCTTAAAACGGAAATAAATAAAGAAAGAAAGAAAGCAACCTCAACATAAATGTAGACATTGGCATTTTTATGTATTGCAATATATCCATGGCCATTTGTCTCTGATTTTTTGCGATCTTTGCTTCCCATTTGCCTAGTTGTTCATATTACCTTTCTTAATGCTTCCATCAGCCAAGTCATCCTCATACTGGATACTCACATAAATTTGGAGGTTTGGTTCTTAATTCGATACAATTAAACAATAGATTTCAGAAAATAGCCAAGTCAGACAGCAAAACCTTAGTTGAGCCACCTTAGCAAAAACATTGACATGCTCACGAGTCAGTGCTCCAACATAGACGTGGCCAACACAGTAATTATTAGTTGAGCCACCTTAGCAAAAACAATGCAAATGGCCAGCATGTTTGTGTAAGCTGTTGTTCCTATTACAAGATGTGGTTGCTTTTCCAGCAGTTTCTGAAAAGATTTTCCTCTTTTATGAAAACTACTCTAGGAAAGGACAGTGGTTTGAGATGACCCAGACAGACAGCAAAACCAAACCCCAATCGTGATACAGAGTGAAGGTTCAGGAGCTGTAAATTGTGATTCGATAATGCACAACGCTCCTCCACAACTTAACAGCAGCTCATGTATACTCTACATGCTGTGGTTTTTCAACATTCAGTTGTCAGATTATTAGCATTCTAAAACAGAGCATTGTTACCAATCTCTCTCACTACCTGGTTTCTAGGAAAGCCCCAACAAGGCAAAACTGAACACAAAGCTACTGCAATATCTCTGTTATTTGTATGTAAATTGACAACATACATTTGTAATATCACAGATTCGAAGGTAAGGCAGACCTTCTGAAAGTGTTAGCGGTGTAAAGGCTCTACAGCTGTTTTGAAGAGAAGGATGTAAAGCTTGTCGATCGAGAAATACAAGAAACCTCCAATAGAATGGGTGACATATGAGCCGAAGCTTGTGCCAGGACATTAGTTTGAGATGACCCAGAAAGACAGCAAAACCAACCCTCAATCGTGATACAGACGGAAGGTTCAGGAGCTGTAAATTGTGATTCGGTAATACACAACGCTCCTCCACCACTTAACAGCAGCTCATGTATAGTCTATAGGCCGTGGTTTTCCAACATTCAGGCGTCAGACCATGAGCATTTTAAAACAGTGCATGTTACCAATATCTCTCACTACCGTATTTTATTAAAACTAAATGAGAAAAAACAAAACTAAAACAACATCTTCTTACCAGTTAAAATATAGCAAATTTTAAAATTGTCTAAATGTTTTCGTATTTATCATGCCCAAAGCATTTTGTAAAATATCCTATTTTATTATTGCACTACAATAAGTAGATCATCATAAATGAAGTAAACAAAATAATTTTGCAAACTTTGTATTTAGCACCTATTGGTCCACATATTCCGCTCCGGATCCTACCCTGAAGGGAGGGGAGTGTTTATATATATATATATATATATATATATATATATATATGGACAATCGCCCATATGCCTATAATATTGTCATTTCATGTCATGTGATGCCCTCATGTAATTAACCAAATCCAAATTCAACACTCCAAAAATCCTGCCACCAGACATGGTGTAGGGGGAGTCTCATGTAACTAGTAGCCTTACCCTTGAATTGTAAAATTATCTAGAGAATGGTTCCGATTGATTCTAGATTTAAAAATCTTATACTTCGTGCCCCAAAAGTTACAACATTGTAGGTTTGCACATATCAATCAGTAACGAGTAAAGTCCATTCTTTTGTCCAACAAAAAAAAGGGGGTAAAGTTCATGATTTCTATGCACAGTTAACTTATTGACTAAGACTTTGTTTCTATGTATTGCGTGGAATCTGGGAGAACTAATTGTGGTTATCTGTCTATGTACTGCCTAATGTGAATGTGTGAAATGACTCGACAATATGAATATGAATGTGAACGTGTGACATGACTTGGCAATATGAACATGAATGAGAGGGACTGCATTTAGCATTGACGATTACCCCACACACACACACACAACCATGAAAGAGTTCTGACAAAAATGTTGACGTTGATATAACTCGACGTGTTTGCAAAATATCCATGCGCAAGCGTGTCATCCCTTTCGTTTGGGGGTACGTGGGGGTGGGGCTAAAGCTTACTAGGATTATGATATTTTGTAATAATTGCTTCTGTTTAATTGCCTGATTTTCTTATTCCCCTGCTTAATTCTTTTTAGACCCCTTTTGCTCTTAGCTTACCCTAAAGTATCCCCATTGAGTACTAGACATATTTGGAAGGTCGATTTTTTGATATAATTAAAACACTAAATTTTCGGACAACAGTGAAAAAACACATTATCGTGTTTAGTGATCAATGCTCTAACATAACCGAGGCCAAGACAGTAAAGCAGTAATGATTAGATGAGCCGCATATTTGTCAAAAGTAGTTGTCACGTCCAGCATGTTTGTCTTAGCTATAAGTTCGGATAACAAGATGTGTTGTTGCTCCTATAGTAGTTGATGAACATTTTCGTATGTTAAGAGAACCACTCTAGTGAAGGTTCAACGCCCATCAACTTTGAATGTTCCAAAATTACTTCAGCAATTTTAGAAAACAGCAACAATGTTCAAAAATAGTTTCTAAAATTTTGATTGCCCCAACATAGACAGCAATACCAACCATACCTTAAACTATGATACTGACTGAAGATTCAGGAGCCGTAAATTGCAATTCAGTAATACTAAGCACTTCTCTACAATGTACCAATAGCTCATTTACATGAATCATGTAAATTTATACTTTGTGCTCCAAAAATTACAATATTGTAGCTTTGCATATATCGATCAACAGGAAGCAAATTTTAAAGTTACTAAACTGATTTTCATATATGTTAAAATGGAAGTATTTCATACAGTATCATATATTATATCATGGTTAGTTAGCGTAAGTAAAAAAGAATGAGAAAATCGATTTAAACAATATCTTCATAGCAGCCAAAATCTAGCAAATTTTAAAATTATTTAAAGGTTTTCGCATTTATTATACCCAATGCATTTTATTTTGATAAGATACCTCATTTTCTTTCGGGGCAAGGGGAGTAATGCTTTAGTTTGTCGTTACATCATAATTATCATTTGTCTGTTCCAGTCACTTAATGGCGTTGGCCGGGCCACCGCGAATGGGGTTCGCCGGATTCAATGTATACTTCGATGGCGAAGCCGCCGGAGTCAACCGAAAACCCTATAGAAAAAGGGATCGAAGTTTGGGCGCATATCAACCCTATCGGGTAAAGCATGATTTTTCCGGCGAAGCTATGGCGGATTGGTGGTTATTGGGCATTGTTTGAGGGAGAAAAAACACCCTGAAATTTAGTTGGGTGACGTCGAAAGCTCGCCGAGCACTGAGAATGCCGCTCAGTTTCGTCAGTGACTAAGAATGCCGGTGACAACCATGGATTCTAGCAGCGTTGATGGTGTGGCTGATGGGGGTGGGGAGGTTTGGGAATTTTTTTATTGTTTTATAACTCCACTAATCTTGACCCTTAAATTGCATATCAATGGCTGAGATGAAATGTTCTCATCTCTCATTGTAACCCCTTGTTCTCATTTGATTTGCTGTCTATGTTTGCATATACATATATATAACATTTTGACTTCCTTATTATTAGCTAAAGGAAAATTGGAATGACTTCTGAGTGGTACGAAAACATAGGACATCTATATTATGGGTTCAGTGATGATAGTGCATTACAGTGTGCTATTCAATTAAGTTTCTTCTTCTTCACTCTCTAATTTTTTTTTTTTTTTTTTTTTTTTTGGTTGGTTGCCTTGATTAGGTCTATATTTATGTGTTAAGTATATGACCGGTCACAAGGTATCATACTTTTATACTGTCATTTACCTATATTTTGTTCATAATAAATTCTAATATTTAGAATTTTTACTTGGTTTTATTTAAGTTTTTAGGAAATAAGTTGAACTGAATAAGTCCTGGAATTTGAGTTTAAAGTGTGGAAAATTGAAAAATTGGAGCTCAGGACTTGACGCCTTACCCTCTACTTGAGTTTCAAAAGTCAAGCTATGATCACTCCCCAAGCCCTGATCTATTCGATAAAATTTCGTCAGTTCACGGTATGAGTCTCGAACGTAACAATCGCTCAACTACGTTCAAAACTCGCTTCGGAAAGTCTTGGAGCACGCCTGCACTTTCTACAGTACCTTGCGTGTTTCCCGCAAATGGACAGAATTATTGACGTGAGTACTGTGTCATATGGCATAACCGTTAATCCCAGACTTTCCCAGCCTATCTAAGTGCGATTTTAGTTGTTTTGAAGGGGGCTGATTGTATGATTTTGAAGGCTTGGTTGTTAGTTTAGGGTTAGTATCAACAACCCCTTTAGGGAAAGAATAATTAGATTAGATTCATTTACATTGTGTACAAGATTGAAACTTTCTTTCAATTTAAGATTATGTTTTCTCTTCCTTTCTGTTTTAATTTCATATTTATTTGTTTGTTTGCTAGTTTAAGTTTTCTCTGTGTTTAATTGAACACTTATGTTAATTAGTAGTTAAATTTGTTTGTTGTCGTTGTAATTAACCTCTTTGATGGTTGAGTGACCTTGTTTAGGCCATAACCATACATAATTTATGCTTGTGATTTGGGATTTTCTTGTGTCTATCAAGTGTTTGATAAAATGTCTAAAAGGTCAGGTCGATTTGTTAGTACATGTAGAGAGAATAATAAGGATTTGATATGAAAATAGTCTGAATCCTAACTGGATCTAAGGTTGGTACTCTTATGGTTTAATTAGGCTAACCCCATGAAAATATGTAATTAAAACAATTAAATCGATATTCGACCCTTAAAAGAGGGTTTGGGTGGTTTTTGAAGTTGCAACTGACCATTCTTAAAACTTGTGTAGGCTTGAGTGTGTTAGCACTTTCATTTCTACATGCTGTTGGTCGGGCCTAATAGGTTCAGGCCCAACGGCCACTTATGTTGCCTAGGGCAACAACCCTAACCACACCCTAAACTATATAAGGGGTGCTTAGGGGGTCAGCAAGCAAGACATTGATATTACACCTCTCGTATTCTCCTATTTCTCTCTCACGGCTGAACCACCATCCGTCGGGTTTTTTGGTTTAGGACGTGATTATTAAGGCGACTCTGGTAGCTGCCTGGTTTTCTTTATTATCGTGGATTATTACCGACAGTACGCTTCCGCATCCAGGTTAGTCCTAATTCTTCCTACAGTGGTATCAGAGCCTAAACTGTTCGGATTAGTCCCGACTGAAAGATTATCAAATCTGCTAAAACCGACTCGTTAAAAGCATGCTCCTTCATTCGTTCAATTTGCTTAATTTTTGTGATTATGCAAACTGCTAAAATCAGAAGCATGCTTATGTTATTGTGATGCCCAGAACATATAAGAATCTGCTAATCATGAACATACTCGTGTCATTATCAATCTGCCCAAATAAATTCATGCTTGACATGCTAATAATTCCACAAGCATTCTCTTGTTACTTATTCAGACTGAATCAATCAAGATATGTCTTTATGTTGTATGCGTTCTGAAAGGCAGAATTTTCAGTTGAGTATGACTATACAACAACTGAATTCACGACTTTGTGCATCTATTTGAATCCAATTTTCATGGTTAGTCCATGAATGTCCAGAAAGCATGTTCATTGACAATTGTGCGGTTGTTTTAAGCATGTATCTATGATGATCGACTAAATGTTGAACCTTTAGTTGAAGTTTAAATATGAAAGTATCTGTCGTGTGTAGTTCTTGGTACGTGCGACAGCGAAACCCTAACCTTAACCCAAACCCAAACCCTAACCCTCAGCCTCAGCCTCGAAACCCTAACCCCAGAAAAGCGGCGGCGAAGACCTCAGAGGTCCGCCGCTCAGCCTGTCTCCACCGCGGTGCCTTTGTGGCTGCGGTGACGGCGGACGTTGCAAGGCCTTCGTGGCCCTCGCCGATCATCGCCGAATTAGTCCCGACCGAAACAAAAAAAAAAAAGAGGGGGAACAAGGCGTACCTATCAGAAACCGACGAGGGAAGGGTGGCGCGTGTAGACACGCGCCGCCAACGAGGCCACCTTTTGGTCCTCTTCTTCCTTCATTAACCACCGAACAGGCCGATCCACGCGACCACAGAGAAAGCACCGTGAAAAACGCCGGCCTTGGAGGCGCGTGCACCCACGCGCCGCCGCCTCAGTGGCGCGTTGGACGCGTGGGGGACTTCATCGGACTCGGCTTTAGCCGATCTGCACGGTGACAGCTCTCGTCGGATTGGTGTGGATCGAAGGGAGGAACTATTCTTTTGGGGGTGGCCGGCTTCATATCATCTGGGTGTTTTTTTTGTTTTGGTGTCTCACAATCGGCGACAGTGGCTGCCATGAAAGCCGGGACCGTGAAGTCGAGTGAGGAGGAAGAAGAAGGAGCTCAGTGCTCCAGTACTCTGCCACCATGGCGCCTGAGGCGTCAAGAAACAGAAAAGGCAGAGAGGAAGAGAGACTCGAGCGGAAGAGCGAGAACAAGGGTCTCGAACAAACAAAGTGAGAGAGGGTTAAGGTTAGAGCGAGAGTGTGAGTGAACTCACTCATATATATACCGGGCTCTTATTTATTTTGGGCCAGTTCATTTCTTGACCAATTTTATTCCTGCTGTGGACCTCCGTGAATGTTTTCTGTTTTGGATCAGATTATTTTTCAGTAATTGTTGCTTTTGGATTTTAACTCAATTATTAAAATTATTAGTCATAAGATGATTTTATATAATGATGTTCAAGTTGATAAGGTTTCATGCAGTTAATTCATTCGTTGAATTAAGGTTTCGAAATCCTGAATGCGTGAATTCGTTATAAAACATTAATACGTTTAATGTCATATATAAAAATGTTTTGTACATGTATCAACTTGATATTTTCTTGACCGAATAACTTGTTATTAATCCATTGGGTTAACGTTATATGAATTTGTTTCATATATAAAATTAGTACATATGACGTAAATTTGTTTTACTCGAACTCAATAAATATCTACGTGATATAAAGATCTCCTTGATCGCTAAATGAATATGTTTCATAAGTCATATTATATGAATATGTTTTATATAATATTCTGTCACATGAATATGTTTCGTGATTTAATAATTTTACGCAAAAACATGAGCAATTATGAATCAGTTCATTGCTCTGTCACTCTTGTAGTTATCTCATGTTATTATTTGGGTATGTAAGGTATTTGATCTATTTATGGATTTGTTTCATAAATTTTAAGTTTGCAACATTATATGAATACGTTTTATATAATTTGCAAGTCTTACTATAAATTCGTTTCATCCAAACTTTAATGTCATATGGATCTATTCTATATATAATTAATTGCGATTAATATTTGGATATATTTCGTGTTACAAATTATGTTGCGTTCGATTGCATGGATATGTTTCATGTGAATCACCAATTTGTAGTATTATATAAATGTGTTTTATATATATACGAATTACATGAGTTGTAGTAAATTTGCTAATTGTTTTAGCATTTTTTTCATCCTTGGATTTGTTTCATGTTACCTGCTAATTATGCAATTTAGCGGTATTTTATGAATTGGTTTCATGAAATTCAAATTCGTAACGTTATAAATGTGTTTTATAAATTGCGAATAACATTTGAATAAGTTTCATGTTATATATAATTATATAAATGTGTTTTATATAATGCTATTTGGGCATTTTGTGAAATTCTTTTGTAATATGTTATTATTCAAATATGCTTCGCAATATAGATTCATTTCATTATATAAATGTGTTTTATATAATTTGAATTTTATGTTTGGTATGTCATTGATAGAGTTCTAAAGGACATATTAGTAGTTATAAATAATGAGATAACTTCATGTAAATTTGGTTTACATTAAGTTGGATATCTTTGTGATATATTTGAAATGTTAATTTGTTTAACCATAATGTTCTTCATAAATTTTGTTTTATGAAAAATTGTGATAAATAAGTTATAAAAACTTCTAGTTCATGCTTGTATGAGATGATTATGAGCTTAGCAAAATTTTCGATCATACGACATAGATAATGGAGTTTTTGATAATTTACTTATTTGAAAATATGCCTAATGTCCACATTACAGAATATATACCTTTAGATATGGCAATTAAAATAAGGTTGGTAATTTGTTTACTAATAAAAGAACTTGATAGCGCTGACTATGATATATAATGTCAGAAGATTCAGTTTCTTCTGAATGAACGTGAAATGTTAGGATACTCATTAGTTTTTATGTCTCATAGGATGGCAAAGACGGTACTGCCAGTGAACAGTACCCAGAAAACTTGAAAGCATACCAAAAGTGGTTCGAGAATAGATCGATCAAGATGTTATACTTTGCCGTATTGCATCAATGTCGATCTAGTGGGGGAATTAAAAGCCATCCCACTATTGAGTACGCGTGGGATTAACTTAGCATCAGGTTCATCCGGATCCAGTCCCTCAAAAGGTTCTAGACCTAAGATTGATATTGCGAAAGGGAAAAAGCCTGAGGAAATAAAGAGAAGCATATAGCACGTGTGAGTGTTATGATTGTGGAAATTAGGAATCTTATGCTTAGGATTGTCCTAAGTTGATTAAGGTACCTCCTTCCACAGCCACTCCTGGATAATGTGTGCGCTCCCAAGCATTTGTTGCTAACTGGGATCCTTAGTGGGTCGCAAATACGGGAGCAACCAAGCGCATAGTTCAGGAACGAGTTAATCCTTGTGAACTTTCACTACAACACAGTGGGTTCACAAATTGTCATTTTGGGTAACGACAATGGAAAAGATGTCCTTGAATTAAGGACAAATCATTCGAGACTCCTTGAAGGGACTACGCTGTCTCTTCCCGATGCTCTTTATGCACTTGGGGTGCGATGTTTCCTCGTGTCTTCTATTCCTAAGATTAGTTTTCTTTAATTTTCGTCTAGATGTCTTAGACATCATATGCCATAGTGATCTATTTGGCCATGTCACATTGAAAGGTGTTTTCAATGGACGAAAGAGAACATCTTCCATCCTTGTCTCATTTTAAATCTGTTTTAGACATGCTCGTTTTGACCATAAGGGTCAAGATAGAGTTAACTAGCTAAAGATGGCCTTTTAAGACCAACTCATTAGGCTTAAGGTGCAAAATGTGAGTTATGCCGAGCTAGTAAAGCAATAGGAAATCTTTTTTGTAAGATTTCAAGTCCATCAAATCCCTTAGCGTTCGTTCACTTTAGACATCTGTGGGTCCATGAATATGAAAGCATATCATGGAGCTACAAATATTCATGATATAGGTATATGTACCTACTATCCCACCGTTATTAAGTACTCGATGTGTTCATATATTTTATAGCGGTAGTAGGACTCAATTGGTACGAAATATTAAAACTCTTTGAACCAATTGAGATCATGAATATTTTCTTCGTAAAACAACATCCCGCAATGTTGATTTTCTTAAGAATGAGTTTCTTAGCATTTGGTGCAATTGAAAAGGGCCTAAATTTGTATATTTTACAATAAGACCTTCAACAACCTCTCGGTGAGGGGGAGAATTTGAGTTCTCACTAAGTCACCGAGGATGGTACACACTTCTTACTTGGTAAGAATGGTGAAGGTTTGTCTGTCAAGGAGAATGAGATTCACCCTCAATCTCCAATTGTTGATGAGAGTTATTCCTGAACATGTAGTTAGTCCTCATATTCAAGATCCTACCTCCAATGGATAGTGGGAGTAATCTTCTCTTCATAATCAGGGTTCCATACCTCTTAGAGAAAGGGGGAGAAACTCCTGGTCCCATACCTCTTAGAGAAAGGGGGAGGAATTTCTCACCTAGGCAGACAAATAATGAAGGTCCCAAGATCCCAAGTATGAAAGAATTCCTCGATGATTTTTTTTAAATCGAAATATTCTTATGCACTCCATCGGGAGATTAGGGATCTACCTCTTATCAAGAGGCGATTGACTCACTAAATCACAAAAAGTGACTGGATGTCATAAGGGATGAGATGAACTCACTGACATGGTTTGAGAACTCGTTGAAAATCCACTCCGATGTAAGTCTTCAAGATAAAACATCGTATGGATAGTTCAATTAATAAGTTCAGGCCTGGATACTCCTATCCCTGATTTCCCATTCGGACTTTGAGTTCGAAATGGAGTAAAGATTGTTTTTCTCAATTGTGATCTTGAGAAAGAGATTTATATGGACTAACCCATTGATTTTGTATCAAAGGGATAAGAGGACAATGTGTGTTGTCGTAAAAGGTCCATATGTGATCTTAAGCAATCTTCCAGTTTTTGGTACTCTAGATTTCATAAAGCCATTTTGGCTTTTCTATGGTCTCAGAATACCATTGTGTATGTCGGAAGATCAACATGGGGATTACGTTCCTCATGTTGATGATATACCGTTGACTAAGAACAACTTGGAGATGATTAAAGC
Source organism: Carnegiea gigantea (assembly GCA_029747015.1). Lineage (NCBI taxonomy): Eukaryota > Viridiplantae > Streptophyta > Magnoliopsida > Caryophyllales > Cactaceae > Carnegiea > Carnegiea gigantea. Next base: position 1,391,945 of record JAKOGI010000036.1, on the reverse strand, counting down.
TACTAAAAGGTAATTATCACATGTTTTTTGAGACGAAGGACACGGGTGAATCCAGGTATGTCATGGGAGTGGAAATAAATCCAAAGTCGTCCCAAGAAGCATGCATCAAAATGTCTTGAAATGATTTTGGGTTTATAATCCCTAGCCCATAGATACTCCAGTTGAGAAGGGTCCAACCTTAAGTCTTGTTTAATGTTCTAAAACAGATGACAAAATAGAGATAATGAACAAAAGTCCCTAACCTTAGTATCATAGTAAGCTTATTGTAAGCCATGTTATGTACATGACCCGACATTACTTTGCGGTTAGTTTGATAAGTCGTTATCGAAGTAACCCAAAACTTGCTGGTTGGCAAGTCGTCAAGAGAATCAAGCGCTACCTTCGTGGTATTGATAACTCTGTCTTTTGCTATCAAGGAGGAGGCCTCGAGTTGAGAGGATACTCAAATATTGATTGGGGTAGTGACTTGGATGAGTCTAAGTCAACCTCAGGACATGCCTTCAACCTGAGTGGGAGAGCCATGTCATGGTGTGCAAAGAAGCAAAGCTGCACAACAATGTTAGCTATGGAGGTAGATTGTGTGTCTTGTACCATAGAGACAAAAAGCATTGCCATTAGGTATACATATACACTAACAAGGTGATATGTTGCCTTAACTAAATCCATTCCTAATGATACACTTATTGTTTGAGTCTTAGAATTCATAAGGTTTGGCAGTTAGACGTGTCTTATTACGTGATGGACATGTTTCTTTTGCAAATGGGCAAAATGCTCATAACTACTTGTTGCACGTTAGGCATATTGAAATGTCACAGGCTTCTGATTGGCCTAGTCACACAGGCAATCACCCTGACGCTTGAGTAGCGGGTAGGATGAGACTGAATTATATTAACACTAGGTGTCTAATATTGATTACTCACACTGGAAGTGCGTGAGTGGAATGAATATAGCCGCCTTAGTAAAACTAAGATGAGACTCGAGGGAGTCGAGTATGAAATAAGTTTTCATATTGAAGTCTTAAAAGCCGAATCGTGAGTGTCAAGACCAACATTCAGTATGTTGATCTAGTGGCTCAGGTTAGATTTTTGGATGAAAATCTAGACTGACGATTCACATGGCATAAAGAGTGACGAACCCAACTAAGTGGGAGCTATGCCGTGACACACATCTCATACTGTGTGTGCTTATAAGACGACCCATATGTGGGGTGACAATTGAATTCCCTATCACTTGTCATTGTGTGACCCTATGGACGATAACCCTTTGACTTAAAGCTATGATGTTAAGTCGAAGTTTAATGATGCTACTTTAATGTGATTCTCAAGAACCACGATGTATACGGTTCAGCGAGAACACGTTACGAAAGCAATTAAGCTAAGATGAAATTTCATGAGTGTTTAAGGAAAATCTATCCACCATCACCATATCAGCCCGGGCGATTATGTTGAGAACATAATCATATGATATATCAGGCATAAGGGATTAGAGATGCCACTGGTGATATCTTGGGATATTTTTGGGGTATTGTATTTCGTGAAAGTGTTATATTAGTTGGATGGTAACTTAATATAATACTACTGGTTATTTTTGGTCGCACGTCCTATTCCTGGTATGAAGCGTGAGGAGTTGTGATACATGGAGAATACGTGTTTTACGGCCTAAGTGGCCGAGTGCGAGCTGTTGGTCGGGCCTAATAGATTTAGGCCCAACGGCCACTTATGTTGCCTAGGGCAACAACCCTAACCACACCCTAAACTATATAAGGGGTGCTTAGGGGGTCAGCAAGCAAGACACTGATATTACACCTCTCGTATTCTCCTATTTCTCTCTCACGGCTGAACCACCATCCATCGGGTTCTTGGGTTTAGGACGTGATTATTAAGGCGACTCTGGTAGCCGCCTGGTTTTCTTTATTATCGTGGATTATTACCGACAGTATGCTTCCGCATCCAGGTTAGTCCTAATTCTTCCTACACTACAGGTTATGGTTCATGTACATTTCCAGGAAGGTATGCATTCACTTTTTTAAGCACTCGTTTGGTTTCCTGAACTTCTGTTTGTTTATCACCCGGTCAATCTTCAAACATCATTTCCGCTCCTGTCATTAGCTTTCTCAGGCTTCAGGGCCAATGCCTTTCGGAAAACATGGACATTGCCCGGATATGTCATCCCCCCTTCTCTTGGTCTGCAGTACTGGTGGAAGAAACGGTACTTTTGTGAATACCACATCCCTTGCTCCATCCGAAAATTCAACAGGCTTTGGTAGTCCACAACGCAGCTATCGTAGTAATTCTCTTGGGATGAATTATGTCTCTGTATTCAGTGGTCTTCTTCTTTGGTGTGCATTTTCGTTGTGATCCGAAGCCAGTTCTCATTGTGCATTGCTAGCTTGCCGCTCAGTTGCTCCAAAAGATCCATCAAATGGTTCGGTTCAACTTCGTTCAGAAAGCTACAGCAGACCCAATTTTGTTTGTGGTGGAGTCAAGGGTCAGGGACTGCAAGCTTCTGGAGAACAAATAGCCAGTAAGGCAGTAGGTAGGTCTAGAGTGGTGAGTGGATAATCAATTGAATTTAAATGTTTCATATGGAACAATTATTTCGATTCGCGGTTGATTACAATTGTGACGTAAATCCAGCTGAAATATTCATTTATGAAATTGTGTCTACAATTGTCTCATCTTTCTTAGCCTTCTTTCTGGAATTGTGAAAAAGTAATTTGTAGCTAGTGTTTCTCAAAGTCACCTAAGACAAAGTTGCGCTCAAAGTCACCTATTACTAAGTTGCGGCCAAAGTAACCTATTACAAAGTCATTCTCAAAGTCATTTGAAATTTTACTGATGAGCTCGTGTACGCAAAAATGTGTACAAGATAACACCAAATTTGAAATCCATTTGCGGGAGTTCAGTTTGGACTTGATTGTCACAAACCTGCTCTTGCACAATGCATCGTTAATGTAACTTTACACTCAATTAAATGATCTATTTGTTAGGTCTACTTTTCTTCCACTTATTACTGTGAATCACATGTATTTGAATGATCCATGCTGACAGTGCTGACACACAAATCCAGATGATCCACTCATCAACTTGCTTTCCCCATCGGCATGTCTGGGGCAAAATGGCCTATTACAGTGATTACATTTCAGAAACGAAAACCAACAATCGAGACATAGGTAGTCCATGCAGATTGTCTTCCCTAGTTCATCATCTGTGTCAGTGATGCACTTGCCACAACCTTCATACCTTGGAATGCAGTGGAGGCAACCTCGACATCTGTCTCCACAACTCTTCCTAGCACAGTCGAAAACCAACCTAACCTCTTGGCATTTGGGACACATTTCGACAGCAATAGGGCGGGTGTCCTCGTCTAGGCTTCGGAAGGAGGAGTTGTCATACTTGTGGTAGAATCTCGGTTTCCGGTCTTGGCTCTTTGGGAGGCTGGACTCAAGCGCTTGAAGGTGTTGTTGGTTAAGATTGTATATGCCGTTGATCTTTACGCTAGTCAAGCAGCTGGATCCTTTAGTTAAGGTTGTTACTGCCCTTATCACTCCTTCAGGGGTCAAGCTAGTGCAATGAGGTACATACAGCTGTGGAAAATTATGCAAAGTTCAGGTGTTGCACAGATGTATGGTGTCGGTGTGTTCATAAGAAAGAAGGTACATATACAGGCAGATACGAGCAAATTCAAGAGAAAAGTAGTGCCAGAGCCAATGGAGTAGTGTTTATCCTTTTATATAGAGAAGGGAAAGAATCTTAAATCACCTTTCAGAAATAACACCCAAACATACATCATTATAAATAGTATACTATGTCTATACACAGTCCTTTGTCATTGATAACATATACACGGTGAGAGCATGGACATGAATTGTGTTTGATATAGATTTATTGCTTGTTTATTTCCCATTTAAATTCAGTTTTGTTACATCACCTTTCTAACTTCTTTTATTTTCAAATTTAGAATGTTTATATGGCAAAATTTTTAATGTATTTTGCGATGCTATTATGTGTGCTCTAGTTTTTTAGTGTTAGAGATGTGACCACTTGTTCCCAAAAAATATCAAATAAAACCGATAAAAATCCGAAGAGTTTGGCTTGAATCTTAATTTTTTTTCAAATCCGATAGAATTAAATCTATATGGAAAAAATAGATAATTCCTGTGGATCTAAGTCAAGATATAGGTTTTATTATGCTTGCCCCAAATGTGTCCAAATTGCCATCAGGGCCTACAAGCCATCACTATATGATCAAACAAATCAGGAAACCACAACCAACCATATGTTATCTCTATTCCAAGCCGATCAAAAAAACTTGGTGCTATTCATTTCCTGGGGCAAAAATAAGATGAAGTTTAAGCTGAATCATGCAATGAATTACCTTGGAAATGTGAGGATTCTCATTTACCACTCTCATGAGCCCGGCATTCGTAATTCTAACGCAGTTGAGCAAAGCCAGATTTTGCAGCCTCCCATTGGCCTTGGATGCAATCTTGATCAAGCTTTCATCGGTAAGACAAAGACTCAATCGCCTTTCGACGATGATGTCAAGACATATTAGGACATCGTTGGTGATTGCATCTCTGAAAGACTTGCACGCTTGGTTCATTGATAAGAGCTCATATAATGGAAGGTAGGCTAAAACAAGAGTCAGTCCTTGGTGAGGTGGTCCTGAGGGTTCCATTTTTTATAGCTTTTGTTGTGTAGAATTAGCGCGAAGAAAAGCACAAAGGTTGCCGATTTGATATGATATGGGTTCAGTCTATACCTATGGACTGGTGGTAAGTCATAGGGAGTTTAACAGTTGAGTCATTTGAGATACACGTTCCAATCTTTGATAGACATAAATAGATTTTGGTTGAGAGGTTAGGAAGACGTCGTGCAGAAATGGTGCAAAGAAACCCATCGGATATTATATGGATTCCAATCCAGGCCTCTAATCTAGTAGTGAAGTTACAAGAATTTTATCAGTTAAGCCAATAACTGATCTATTTTATGATAAAAAATTGATCTATTTTATGATCTTTGTCAGACGAAAATGGATTTTAACAAAGATCTGGGAAGAGGTTGAGTATTCAAGTCATTTTGGAATGGGGCTTAAGGTTTTTTTTTAAAATTTTTTCCCGGGGGATGCTTGAGAAGTACTAAGATATCTATGGGAGTTGGAGCCAGCAAGGTTGAGCGGCCAGGTTAAGGGTATTTCAATCTTCACATTTGCTTACACTAGAAGTATCTTAGATATGAATCAAATGAAAATTGCACACATGTGAAATTATAGAGACATCAAAACGTTGTTTGTCTATCTCCATGGAAAGTTTGATTTCTTATTCATCAAATCATGTAAACATAATAATATAAATTCTTAAGTACAGTGCCTGGTAAATCAAGTACAGTGTTTGAACAAAATTATTGTAGTTGTAGTAAAGAACACTTCGCCATCTGCTTTCCTCAACTCCTTGTTGCTCTCATGATCATTTGATGTAGTCTAGCATGTATCTTTGACATATGCAGCACCTGATGCTCTAGCTGGCAAACCAATCTTGATAGCCAAAGAGGCTCTAGAGCCGACAGCATGAAGTAGCCTGAGATTACGCCAACCACCCATCCAAATGCACACCCCATGAGAAAGACTTCCCATAAATGTGAATCCGAGGACCCTTCAGTATCAGGTGGAGTGACTAGTGTTGGCGGAAGCTGTTGAGGCATATCTTCATTTGTGCACTTTTTTGATACTGGAGGTCCACACAGTCCAGGGTTTCCAAGATACGAGTCATTGTTGAAGGTACTTAGCTGAGTACTCAGTGGGATAAAGCCAACAAGTTGGTTTTGTGAGACATTGAAGACCTCAAGAGATGTCAACTTCGCTATTTCTTGAGGAATTTTCCCACTGAGATTGTTGCATGAAAGGTCCAACGATTCAAGGACCTTTATGTTACCTATTGTTGGTGGGATTTGGTTGGCAAAGTTATTGTGCGAAAGGTTGAGCCAACGCAAGGCTTCCAAGTCCCCAATTAAAGTTGGGACATCTCCTTCGAACATGTTGCCTGAAACATCAATAGTCGTCATGGTGTTCAATATTCTTTCTACACGACGATCAAAGCCTTTCACCATAATTGTGATAGAGTAGTACCCACCTCCAACAACCCTATCATTGACCAGGTATTGTTGAGATTTTGTTTCACTTTCGTCCATGTATCTCATAGCTTGCATATCCTTGATCAACTTACTTGGTAAGGTTCCATTGAAACGATTCTTGGACAAATCAAGGATTCGCAACTTGCCAAATATTTGCTTTGAATAAATAGATCTTGTGATTGTGCCATAGAAGTGATTGGAACGTAAAATAAGCACTTGCAACTTGGGAAGAGTACCTAACCAGTAGGGAAATATATCGCTCAACATGTTGTTCCCAAGATTAAGAAGCTCCAAATTGTTGCATTGGGCCAAAGATCGTGGTACTAATCCTTCTAGTTGGTTATAACTCAAGTCTAGATCCTCCAAGAAACGGCACTTCGAAAAATTTGCAGGCATACTTCCGGCAAGATAATTGGATCCCAAATTCAACGCTGTTAGTTCATTGGATGAACTAACTAAACAAGAAGGGATTTGACCAACTAGCCTGTTGTTTGATAAATCTACAGCTGATAGCGTTGATGAGTTGCAAATTGATGAGTCAATTGGACCACTTAATCTATTATTTGAGGCGAACAATACATAAAGATCAGGGGGCAAAATTGGAAGAGCTCCTTGCAACGCATTATGAGAAATGTCAATAATAGCAAGGCTTCCTGTAAAAAATTAAGGGAATATTTTAAATTAGTGATTTGCCAAATTTGCTGATTCAATGTCAATTGTCATGCATGCAACCATCTTTTGACAGCTTTGACATATCAAGTTAGTAGTCGGTGACAAATCTGAGAAATATAAGTATGGTTGTGCTTATTGAAACATTCCTAATATGTTTAACTCTAAAAATTTTAAAAATTTTGCAAGTTACATTAATAAAATGATCCAAAAAATTTTATACATTAATTACTCTTAGTGAATTTTGAATTTGATATTTGTTCAAAATACAATCTATGTATTATTAGTTTGCTATGACTTTTTTTTTTAAATCAGCAAAGTTTATAGGTCCTTTAAATCAGATGTAAATGTAAAGACTATTTTGATCCCAACATTTGTATTAGACCGTATTAGACTCTTGGTTGACCCTATTTATATGTTACCAAACATATAATCTTCTTCTTTTGGCCACATTAATAAACTATATATTGATAAAGATTTATCTGTTTCTTTGATCCTATTTATATTGGATGATCCAGTTGCATTGATTAACATACCCATTTTGTTCCTCTTTAAAATGATTGTTTAAAACTCTTCTATTTTAATAATAAATTAACCTTAAAGTTTTTGGTAAATATTATTTGCACTAGTCTCCTCCTCCTCCTCCTCTCTCGAAAAACCCTAGCCTCCTCATGAAAAACCCTAGCCTTCATCTACTTCAATAGAAAGCTACCATCAACCATAATTGCTGGTGGTAAGGCCCAATTTTCGTACTTCTTGAAGTTTTATTCAATTGTAAGGTATTTACTAATATTTTTGTCTATTTTCAATAAAATTTCTTTCTAGTTTGTGAGAGTTTGGCTGTTTATTTTTCTCATCATTAGTGTGAGTTAGGTTATTTTCACCTCTAGTGTGAGTTAGGTTGGTCTTACTATTAGTGTGAGTTTGAGTCATTGCCTTCATACAATTTATCGTAGATTTAGAAATTTAGAGTTTCTTGTCGAGTAGAATTTGAAAATTATTATATTAGATCTACGTTTTCGATTAAGAAATGAGTCAACAGTGGAATTTCATGTGGTTCTACTATGAAGATCTTCCTTTCAGGTGTAATCTACCACGTCAATTGGACATTTGCTCCATTAAGTTATATTATAGCTCGCCGATATTCGGGAAGAACGCATTGACGTCAAAGAATGCGCATGGCAAGATGCTGCTAAAAGTTTAGAGCCGATGGATAGTATATTTACCATTGGCTTTCGTGAGAGAATGACTCAATTTGATATTTTAGATTTACTTTTGTTAGGAGACATTCATTGTATATGCCATATGGCTTTTCATTAATGAATTATTCCTTTTTCTTATCAAAAAAACCTTAAATAATGTTAAATATGATATTAATTATAATTGGAAATTAAATACTTCCTTCCCTTTTTTGGTATTTTATGAATTAGGAATTATTTAATTTAAGAAAATAAAAATATTTAGGAACTTCCTTAATTTGTACAGGTGTCAGGAGTGGTGGGAGACGGAAGTTTGGGAGTTTAATTTTTGTTGGGCGACAATTTATTTTTTTGTTTGTTTTTCTATCTGTGAATTTTATTCGTTTATTTACTATTTTTATTTTAGTTATTCATCTATCGATTTACTTTTTAAATATTTATCTATTTAGTTTTCATATTTAATTTATTTATCTTTTTTTTACTATTTTTACCTATTTTATTTGTCTATTTACAATTGAGTCTATTTGACGTTTTTATCTACTTATTTATCCATTTTATCTATTTACCTATTTACTCATTATGGCTTTTTCCTTTTTCAATGGAGGTATGTGTTAGTAGGGTGCTAGAGCTTTATTTTGTTTATTTACATAGTTATTTTATTTGTTTATATTTTATATCCTTTCTATTGCCCATCATTTATATCCTTCCTATTGCCCAAGCAATAGGTTCTTGATTTAACTGCCCTAGTACTACCTTAGCTATTGTTTTATTGTTTGTTATCTGAATTTTTATTTTTATCTATTGCTATTGCTTGATTTGGTTTATCACATCTCACTTTTCTAGTGACGAATAATGAAGTAGTCAATACCTGTCCTCTGAAGGCGGGATATGGGTTAGGAGGAGAAATGGGGTAGATAGGTTACGTTTTGCATTGTGGAATATTAGGACTTTTACAGGCAAGTCATTGGAATGAATTTATAAGCATTTTTGCAAGTACGTTTTTGAGTATTTTCCTATGAGGTTTTTGAGTATGTTTAGTCATAGAGGTTTTTCAACATGTCGTAAACACGTTTTTGGACATCTTCAAAATAAGTTTGCGAGCACATGGGTAATACATTTTTCAGGTTTTTTATAAATTCTAAACTTATTCCAATTCAAGTTTTTGAGTATTTTGCAAGTAAGTTTTTGGACATGCTTAGTCATAGTTCTTGAGCATCTCTCCAAAGCTATTTTGGTATGTTTGCAGATAATTTTTGAACATCTTGTTATGAAGTTTTTGAGCATTAATTGGTTGCAACGGGAGCATGATCTAACCACTGCCCACATCATGTTTTAAATAATACATTCCTTTTGTAGGGTTGATCTCACTCACACATGCATTATATATATATATATATATATATATATATATATATAATATATATATATATATATATATATATATAT